>OMNR01093165.1:0-19367 GCA_900303205.1 Mora moro
GGGGGGGGGGGGGTATTTGCATTAAGTGGCCCTTCTTTCATGTACAGTAGAACAATAGATCCTCCACAGACAATCCCACCCAGGTATCACACCCCACCTTTTGTTCAACCTAGAGAGGGTGTAGACAGTCTGTGATTGGTGTTTTCAAATAACAGTAACCCAACGGGAAATATGGGGGGGTGCACCTTTTTGTATTGTAAAAACCCAGAGAACAGGTAATGACTGGAAAACCTAGGTGGTGTGTCTGGGTGGAGGAGGGCTAGGGGTCATGTCTGGGTGGAGGAGGGCTAGGTGTCATGTCTGGGTGGAGGAGGGCTAGGGGTCATGTCTGGGTGGAGGAGGGCTAGGTGTCATGTCTGGGTGGAGGAGCGCTAGGTGTCATGTCTGGGTGGGAGCAGGAGGCTAGGTGGTGTGTCTGGGTGGAGGAGCGCTAGGTGTCATGTCTGGGTGGGAGCAGGAGGCTAGGTGGTGTGTCTGGGTGGAGGAGCGCTAGGTGTCATGTCTGGGTGGGAGCAGGAGGCTAGGTGGTGTGTCTGGGTGGAGGAGCGCTAGGTGTCATGTCTGAGTGGGAGCAGGAGGCTAGGTGATGTGTCCAGGTGGAGGAGCGCTAGCTGTCATGCCTGGGTGGAGGAGGGCTAGGTGTTGTGGGATTCACCAGTTCTGCAGCTGGTCCACGCAGGCGTTGGGCGGACCACCGATGCAGGCGATCTGCTGCCGCTGCTTCCACTCTGGAAGCTCCTCGGAGATGAGGTCTTCCTGCAGAGCCTGGGTCTGGTTCAGAACCTCCACCAGCTGGTTCACCACCGTCTGGAACACCAAACACTCGCTAAAAAGACTTTTACTACCAAATGTACCCTCCAAAACGCTTCTTCACAGAGCTTACTACCAAATGTACCTCTAAAACACTGCTGGAGCACTCGTCAAGCTAACCATAAACGATTACAAAAATTGTTTTGTAAGTGTTTTGTAGTCATTTTCCCCATATTTCATATTATGTATTTTGGCAACGTTTTGAAGCAGGATATATAATTTAAAAGTCCAACATATAATGAAATAGTCCGACATGATTTACAATAATGCCAGGAACGTCCCGACATCAAAACTGAAAGTGAAGTCTAGTGGTGTAGACCTACCCAGGAGACGGTATGAGTCCTGTGTGTCTAGTGGTGTAGACCTGCCCAGGAGACGGTATGAGTCCTGTGTGTCTAGTGGTGTAGACCTGCCCAGGAGACGGTATGAGTCCTGTGTGTCTAGTGGTGTAGACCTGCCCAGGAGACGGTATGAGTCCTGTGTGTCTAGTGGTGTAGACCTGCCCAGTAGACGGTATGAGTCCTGTGTGTCTAGTGGAGTAGACCTGCCCAAGAGACGGTATGAGTCCCGTGTGTCTAGTGGTGTAGACCTGCCCAGGAGACGGTATTAGTCCTGTGTGTCTAGCGGTGTCTACCTGCCCAGGAGACGGTATGAGTCCTGTGTGTCTAGCGGTGTCTACCTGCCCAGGAGACAGGGCTTCCAAGCCAAACCGCCGGGCAGCAGCAGTCCTCTCTAGAGCTATTGTTTGGTCAATATTTCTATATTTGCAATAGGCGAATTACAAAGTACACTAACCTAAACAATAGCCTAACTAAAAAGATACGTCTCACGTTTTAACATGTTCCCAATAGATTTAACATTAAAATTGCTGTTTAGAACTGTATCCCGTTGACTCTAAAACAGTAAAAAGCAAGTAAAAAACCCTGTGTGGGCAGTGCAGCTCCAGTGTGAATGTAACACAGACTGTATAAAACACAAGGTTCAACTGACTTTCGATATGTGTACATTCGTGGAAACTATTGGAGACTTTTTATGCGTACCAATGTGCAAAAATAAGGGCTTAAAACACAGTGATCTAGAGAAACAAATGCATCACATTATGGATGCTGGGAACACCGTGGCCACTCCTAGCATCTCTAGTTAAGAGTAACCCCCATGATGCATCAGCTGACCTGGCGCTTGTTCTTCAGGTCGAAGCACATCATTCCCATCGTCATCCTCTCCTTCTCCAGCTCCTTGGGTGTCAAACCATTCACGTCATTCTCTACACAGAAAAAACAATTAGAACAAACTTGCTGGTAGCATAGTAGTATTAGTAGTCAGCCGCAGTGCTAGTCTCTCACCTCTGTTCTTGAGTGTGTTGAGTTTAAAGTCGTATTCATCTTGCAGGTCCTCCAGAATCTTAATGTTCTGATCTGTCATCTAGCAACCAGAGAAAGTGATATCTCAACACTACAGCATATTATCCACCATCTAGAGGATCATGCAAATTGGATTATCCACCATCTAGATCATACAAACTGGATTATCCACCACCAGCAGTTAATACACAATGGAAAACCTAAACTTACAGTATAATATAATATAGTCCAGGTGTGGTTAATAACGAGCAGGTGTAATCCAGCTGTTTGATAATGAGCAGGTGTAGACTAGCTGTTTTATAGTTAGCAGGTGTAGTCCAGTTGTTTGATAATAAGCAGGGGTGTAGAACAGCTGTTTTATAACGAGCAGGTGTAGTCCACCTGTTTCATAATGAGCAGGTGCAGACCAGCTGTTTGATGACAAGCAGGTGTAGTCCACCTGTTGTATAATGAGCAGATGTAGACCAGTTGTTTTATAGCTAGCAGGTGTAGACCAGCTGCAGGTAAAGAACTGAAACATAGCTCCCTACCTGGATGAGGTTCCTCATGTCTGTGACCTTATTGTCCAGTTTGAGCTTCTCCACCACCATGGCAGAGGCAACACCTTCTCCTTCGGACTGAAACACAACATCACATGTTGTGTGCACACGTGTGTGTGCGCGTTTGTGTGTGTGTGTGTGTGTGTGTGTGTGTGTGTGTGTGTGTACATCAAGGAGAGTGTGCCAACCTCTGAACTTTTGCCACGCTCCAGGATCTGGCGCTCCTCCTTGAGGTTCCTGGAGATGATTATGGCCATGTGGATCGGGTCTTCCTGGAACCGGTCCTGGAAATGAACCACAAACACAAGACGATGGTATAATTGTGGGCATGAACTAGAGAAGTACTGCTGTGGGCGTGGTCTAGAGTCTACTAGAGAGGGACTTTTATTCTCGTCTGCAGTACATCTTGTGTCCACATGGGGCAGTGTCGTTTCTTCCCATAGGCAGCCCAAATTCAGCCCAAATCTCACAGGCTCACATACTATTCAGCCTTCCAGCACCTACCATCTGAAATACATTAGATCTCACTGCCTCGGTAGCGGTGTGTGCAGTGGGACGTGGTCTGGCTGAGTCTAGATCAGCACCCCTGAAGACAAAGTTTTGTCTTCTTTGTGGAGTCAAAAGTTTATATCCCTTAACTTGACTGAACATGCAATGAATCGCCATTCACCATCAAGTCAACGTGCCATTATATGTGCTCCACAGACCACAGGCCATTCACCTGAAATAACATTTTTCACAACCGCAAAACAATCAATGTACAAACAATGTCATCACTTATCGGTGAAAGTGGTGAGTTGGCGCTGTAGTGTTCACCATCGGGAATTGAAGCACGATGGTGTTTTTGTTTACACAGAGCCATCGGAACGCACCGCAACACCGCCAGTGGAGCACCTTCCATTGGTTACCATGGCAGCGTTTCCCAGCTCAAACACAGGCAGTGGAGCACCTTCCATTGGTTACCATGGCAGCGTTTCCCAGCTCAAACACAGGCAGTGGAGCACCTTCCATTGGTTACCATGGCAGCGTTTCCCAGCCCAATGCAAACGCTGCGGCAATGCTAGTATGCAACAATGGAAAAGAAAGCAGGTTCACCTATTGCATTGATTTAGCAGGTGTACAAGTAAAAATAATATGCACAGTTGAATATTATATGATGTGGAGTAGACCTCACTTACTTTTTTACAAAAGTAAAGAAACCTGCTTTTGATATTAATTGTGCTGCTCTGATAATCATTATAAGAATAATCCAATATAAAAGGCTACATTCTGTTTGTTGAACTAATGATATGACAAAAATGAGAGCCTGTTAACCAAATGCATTTATTTGATCTCATTTATAAAGAAAGTAATATCTAAAACGTGTGGGCCACACTACCAAACGTGTTTGGTATACCATATGTTTTACTGAGATTAAATAAAAGACATTTAGACACTCACCTAAATGCATTTATTTGTTCTCATCTATATTCATTTAACCATTCATTCATTTATTCATTTAATCATGTTTTCATTAACAAGTGCATAACATGATGTTATCAAACAAATGTTTCTTTGAAATGCCTGATTCACCAATTTACATGAAGCCTACCATGCTAGGCCTAATGTAGCATAAGTAGCATAAAGGGCTGGAGAGACGGCAGCGGTGAGGGTCAGGAAGGGTCATTTACGCCTGCTCTTCTTGCGATGCCTATTGTGAATTGGGACGTGTCATTTTCAAAACGTGGGTCCCCAGAAAAAAGTGGGAAACACTGGTCTAGTAGCTTCTATAGCTTGTATACATCGCAAGGCTCTGTGTCTAACTAGATTTAGCAAAATAGTGCTCTTTTACCTAGTTATTCCGTGTGTGTTCGCTCAATTCGGCTGGGCGAGCCATTCATACAGCAAACAGACACTTCTGAACATTAATGGACTATATTTTTGATGAGCTACTATCGGAGAAAGACACCAGGGAGCCGCGAAGGAATCAATCCCACCGGAAATTCAATGTAAACAAAGATGGGGGAGGCGTGGAGGTCTGCGTGCTAAGCCTGCGCTTCCCAGTATCTTTCTCGTCAATGTGCGGCCTCTGGCGAACAAGCTGGATGAACTAAAGATCTGGACCCTCACACAGACAAGGCTCATAGACTGTAGTCTCATGTTTTTCATGGAAACATGGCTCAACAAGGGTGGTGGTGTATGCATTTATGTAACCAAAACATGGTGCACGGACTGCAGTTTATGTCCCTCCGGATGCTAATGCAAAAGTGGCCATGAAGGAACTTGAAGAAGCTGCCATTAACAAGCTGCAAACCATGCACCCGGACGGAACCTTTGTTGTCGCTGGGGACTTTAATCACTGCACTTTAAGATCTGCACTACCGACGTTTCATCAGAATGTCTCCTGCACCACAAGGGGACAAAAGACTTTGGACCATGTTTACACCAATGTGGCTGAGGCCTACAAAGTAGGCTGGGACAGTCTGATCCTCCAAGTACACCCCGGTCATCAAACATGTGAAACCCACAATGGGGACCGTCAAGGTCTGGTGGGAGAGTGCTGACTCCACTGTCCAGCACCAACTCCATCACACAGATTGGAATTTGTTTGCTACTCAGGCCACCACAGACTCTCAGACCAACACTGACACCTACTGCACCAACTCTGTCCTGGATCACATTAACAAGTGTCAGACAGAGTGACAAACAAAAAAATAAAAACTTTCCCCAACCAGAAGCCCTGGATGAACAGAGAGGAGCCAGGAATGTCTTACGTCCTTAAGATCTTAGAGATCTTAAGTTCACTGATTGGAGTGGTGACCAGATTCAGGAAAGAACCAGTGGTGATCAAGGCAGATGTTGAATTCATGTTTCACCAGGTAAGAGTGCCAGCAGAAGATGATTTGTTGAGGTTCCTCTGGTGGCCTGATGGGGAGTTAAATCAAGACCGTGTCAACTTCAGGATGATGGTGCATCTCTTTGGGGCGACGTTTTCTCCCAGCTGTGCCAATTTTGCCCTCAGGAAATGCGCAGAGGACAACAGAGAACAGTTCAGCCAGGAAGCAGTGGATAAGGTCCTACATTGCTTCTATGTTGTTCTACATGTCTTGTGTCTGTGGCTTCAGAGGAGGAAGCAGTGTCACTTTATTAAGACCTCGTCTCCATCTGTGCTAAAGGTGGTTTCCAGCTTACAAAGTGGATAAGCAACAGGTGTGATGTTCTTGCTGCAATACCTGAAAGCCACAGAGCTAAGGATATGAAAAGGTTGGATATGGACCAGGACTTGTTACTTGTGGAAAGAGTACTTGGTGTGGAATGGTGTATCCAGTCTGATTCTTTCAAGTTCAAGATGGTGATCCAAGGACAGACCACTCACCAGAAGAGGAATTCTCTCAACAGTTAGCTCCATCTATGATCCTCTTGGTATCTTGAGTCCTGTTGTCTTGTCTGCGAAAAAGATCTTAAGGGATCTGTGCAGGAGGGCAGGAGGAGTTGCTCAGGAATGGACAAGTTGGCTGGACGATCTTTGCCATTTGAAGAAATGTAACATCATGAGATGTCTGAAACCATTGGACTGAACTTCTAATTGTACATAATTTCTGTGATGCAAGTGAAGATGGCTATGGAGTGACTTACCTGCTGTCACGAAATGCACACTCACAAGAACACAGTGCCTTTGTCATGGGAAAGGGTGGCTCCATTGAAGTCTGTTACCATCCCTGAATCCTGAAACCCTGCCTGCCCGCTACATTGGACCCTCACCAGTTTGCTTACCGCCGCAACAGGTCAACCGAGGACGCCATCTCCACGGCACTCCACTCCGCCCTGACCCACCTGGACAGTCTCAACTCATATGTCAGAATGCTGTTCATCGACCTCAGCTCAGCATTTAACACTGTGATCCCACACCAGTGTGGTATTGCAACTGCTCCGCTTCAGACTGTAAAGCACTCCAGCGCATGGTGAAAACCACCCGACGGATCACCGGCTGTCTGGGCAGGTGGAGAAGCATCATCAAGGATGCCTCTCACCCTAACCATGGACCTTTCACCCTCCTCCCATGAGGCAGGCGTTACAGGAGCCTCCGCTCCTGCACCAGCAGGCACAAGAGCTTCTTCCCTGAGGTGGTGACCCTGCTGAACTTATGCACTGACTGAACCACCTAAATTGTTTTGTTTATACTGTATATTCTGTTCTACATACAACCTATATTTGCACTCTATTCTCTAACTCCTCCTCTGTATATACATATTTACACTTCACTTATGCACTCTCTGCATACGTGTGTATATGTATGTATATTTTGCACTTCGGGTTAGATGCTAACTGCATTTCATTGGCTTGTACCGGTACTTGTACCGGTTTAATCTAATCTAATCTAATTGTTGTGGGCGTGGCTTAGAGGTAGTGTTGTGGGCATGGTCTAGAGGTAGTGTTGTGGGCATAGCTTAGAGGTACTGTTGTGGGTGTGGTCTAGAAGTAGTGTTGTGGGCGTGGTCTAGAAGTAGTGTTGTGGGCGTGGCTTATATGTAGTGTTGTGTACATGGTCGAGAGGTAGTGTTGTGGGTGTGGTCGATAGGTATTCGTAGTTTGTGGGCGTGTTCTATATGTGTTGTGGGCATGGTGTAGAGGTAGTGTTGTGGGCATGGCTTAGAGGTATTGTAGTGTGTGGTCTAGAGGTAGTGTTGTGGGTGTGGTCTAGAGGTAGTGCTGTGAATGTGGTCTATGTGTTGTGGGGCGTGGTCTAGATGTAGTGTAGTGTGCTTGGTCTATGTGTGTTGTGGGCGTGGTCTAGGGGTAATGTAGTGGCCGTGGTCTATGTGTTGTGGGTGTGGTCTAGAGGTAGTGGTCGTGGTCTCAGACCTGCAGGTTCCTCTTGATCTTGCGGATGTTGTGCTGGAGCAGGAAGTTGTTGTCGAGTGTGAAGCGGCTGTGCTGGTCGTCCAGCTGGGCCAGCAGCTCGTGGAACCGAACAGTGGCCAGAGAGTCCTGAAACGCCACTGTATCCCTGGAAACCACACCGCACCATCACCCATCAAGTCATCACCACAGATCCAATATACAATTCTATATTATTACTAATATCCAATCTTTATTAGACATTCTCTATTGACAAAAACAACGAATACAGAGACTGGTCATTAGGAGCAGGTAGGGGTTACGAGCGTCTTGCTCTATGATGTCTACAGGTAGACTGTGGACATTGGGGATGGAACTAGAGCCCGACCGATAATGGGTACACAGATATCAGCCGACATTATTATTGAGAACAATGAAAAGAAAATTCACTGTGTACTGAAATATGAAACTATAAGCGGCTACAAGCTGCAGCTCCATCTAAGCTTTGTTAATTCATGATCAAGCCTCAAGTTTAGTTACAAATTGTGAGTCACAATTCTGACAATGAAAAATGTTTTTATTAACAAAATGGCAGATAAGAACATTGCAACCACAACATTGAATCAAACTGTATTTAAAGGGTAAGAACAAGGTACTATGTTTTCCTAGTGCAATGAGTTTGCTTGCAGGTGACTTCCCCACTGGGGTTCTTTGTGAAGAAATCCCAAACCTTGCTTTTTTTGCACTCCATCTGAAAATAAAAATAAAAATATTGAAAATTGTGTTTTCACCTTCATCCTGTTCTCACCCCCCTCCCTGCCAGATGTCTGTCCCTAAACCCCACTGTTCTTGATGAGTTGATCAGGAAGCAGTTGAAGGGGGGTTGGTATTTGCATTAAGTGGCCCAAATGTTTGTATTTGGGCAAAGTGTACAATTTTCTGATAGAGGGTGGGTGTCTTCTTGCAATGATGTTTTGAATGATGATTGGTGAGACTTATAAGTCTCAAACGGAGGAATGAAGAAGATTGTGTTTTCACCTTCATCCTGTTCTCACCCCCCTCCCTGCCAGACATCTGCCCCTAACCCCCACTGTTCTTGAGGAGTTGATCAGGAAGCAGTTGGAGGGGGGGTTATTAACTGGCCCTTCTTTCATGTACAGCAGAACAATAGATCCTCCACAGTCCAACTGGTCTGTGTGCCAATCCCACCCAGGTATCCCACACCACCCTTTGCTCAATCTAGAGAGGGCGTAGGCAGTCGGTGATTGGTGTTTTCAGATAACTGTAACCCAATGGGAAACACGGGGGTTGCACCTGTGTATTGTAATAATCCAGAGAACAGGTAATGATTGGAAGACCTCTGATAACCCCGCCCTTGTCATATGTTTACAAATATTGTGGTACCCGAGAAATCGGGGCTGCCTATCTGTCTACCTGTCTGTCCGTCTGTCCGCGCGCCGCCTTGCCTTGTCTTGCCTTGCCGCCGCTGCTCTCCCCCCCCTGCTCGGGTCAAATGATGTTATAATGCTATGCTGTGCTGCTGTGTAACGGACACAAGATTGTATTGAAGATTTGCGTCGTGAATTGAAGTATCCTGTAAAGCCCGCGAATGAACAAGTTTGGACGTTAAGTATTGACTCTGCGGTCTGTTTGAAGGAGAAGGACTTGGAAAGGCCTGCGTCGTGATCCTGAATCATTCCGCTACACGCGGTCATGGCTTCTGTGGTAACGCAGCCATGTGTGTATGAGAGAGCGGCTCTAGTAGAACTAACGTGGGTAAACACTGGTGGCCAGTGATGACACCACAGACCTGTGTTTGTACAGGAGACCAGGGGGAAAATGGAGACCACTAAAACCTATAGCATGACACAAGCCGAAACCTCAGCCAGAATATCAGTCATATCATATCATGTCAGAATATAATGTTGTTATATATATTGTATTTGCTATTTTCTATGTTGTTCCTTTTGTGTTTTTAGCATTGCATGAACAGGCACAGGTACAATGGTAGTACATTGGTACGTTAGTCTTATACATTAGTTGTAATGGGCTTGTCAGAGTGCATCATGGGATTTGTTGTTGGCGATACTCCGCCATATTGAGAGGACTCCAGAGAGTTGTAGTTCTGTCAAATCCTAAATCACCGTAAATATACCATAACCTAGGCTAGGGTTAGGGTTAGGGTTGGGTTAGGCTAACCCTAACCCTAACCCTAACCCAATGACAAATAATTTCACCATTAATTACTAAACAATGACCACAAAATCATTGCTACCAACATAACTAGCATTCCAGTGCTGCGATGCTCCCAAAATGGCGGCGGTCATTGTGATGTGACGTCGCGATGTACAAGTCCTATACATTGTGAGTCACAATATTACATTTCTAAATAAATATAATTTTTGTATACATTTGAGTTGTGCCCTGTGCAGACTGAAATCTTCTTCAATTGACATGTTTGATGTATGTCTTATCTTGACTTTCAGAATGTCATGCTTATCTACTAGCGCTGCAATGATTAGTCGATTCATCGATTAGTTGTCAACTATTAAATTAATTGCCAGCTATTTTGATAATCGCTTAATCGTTTTTGATTCATTTTTTTAAAGAACAAAATCCAAATTCTCTGATTTTAGCTTCTCAAATGTGAACATTTTCTGGTTTCTTTCCTCCTCTGCGACAGTAAACTGAATATCTTTGGGTTGTGAACAAGACATTTGAGGACGTCCCCTTGGGTTTTGGGAAACACTGATCAACATTTTTCACCATTTTATGGCATTTTATGGGCCAAACAACTAATCGATGAATTGAGAAAATTATCGACAGACTAATCGATTATCAAAATAATGGTTAGTTGCAGCCCTATTATCTACAGACATGGCAGCGTCTTCCTCAGTTTACTAAATTGGAGATGATGTACTAAAGTGTGCACTCAATTTGACGTTCCATCGGACCCCCTGTGAACGCTTCTCTATAATGGAGTATTTCACCTCGTAACAACACACCGGGATCAGCGGTGAGTCGCAGAGCAACGCGTCCCGCTGACATACAGCGACAGAACACGATGCCCCGCCGGTGGCACGCGCGCCCGCTGGAGCCCTCGTGGGAATCCACCATTGGGCCAGTGAAGCGCACCGCATGGAAATAACCTGGAATCCACCCCGAGAGGCGGCTCAAACTCCTGCGCATAATGACCCCCGAAATAGGCGCATGTGTTGTCATGCACTTCCTGTCAACATGGGAGCGCGTGGAGATGAGCTCCCGAGCTGAGTTACGGGTCTGCTGTGTTCCAATTGTGATACCCTGGTCAACGTGGCGCCCCCCGAACAGTCACGTCACCTCCCATTTGTCTTCTCCTCTTTGTGTTCTTGTTTCAATCTTAAGTTTCCTTTTCACATTCGTTTCACAAGAGAGTTCTCCACATTTTGGTATCTTTACAGCTCACAGGCTTGAGCGTAGCACGGTTGTTTGCGCGTAACGCACGAATATGCTCAACTTGATTTTCCTGAACGATTCACGTTTTCTTCTGCATTTCCACAGGCGCTGAGGAAGACGGGCTTGCTGACCACCGACCCGAGGCTGCGCGACTGCATCAGTCAGATCCGTCAGTTCAAACGGGACGCCAGCGGGCCCGTCGTCATGGACCAGAAGCTCTTCAAGAAGTCAGTCCCATTGTCGTTGTTTTGTGTGGTGCGATTCTAAACCCGGACTCGCGCGTTCAACTCACTCTGTGTGCACAGTGTCTGTCAGTATGTCAGAGTTTTACACAATAAAGGAGAGAGGGGGTTGATCAGGGTAAATGTAAATGCTAAAATCATACGTTCCTCATGCGATGATATGAATGAATGATATATATATACAAGGAATGATATATACAATATACAAATGATACACTGTGTACACAGTGTATTGGTTTAACATTGCAGATCTTGGGCGTCTCCCATCCTTGTCAAATTCAAATATTGTTTCCCGCTAATAATTATGCAAAACCACATGTTCACTGAAAATGATAAACATTCATCAATCCTATAAAGAACGGGATGAGTACGATAATGCAACAGCATAGGGGGTTGGTTCTATAGTTCTACGACTGATCACGTGCAGTGCAGGGTTATATGACCCCAAGTGACTGACGGCGTCAGGAGTTTTTCTGCCAACAGCTGCTGCGAGCCACACTTCAGCCCATGCACGCAGAAGCCCCTTAAGGAGCACAGGGTTAAGACACACACACACAAGCGGTGTAGTACATTAAAAAAAGCATGTTTTCCTTTCAACTTCAGACGGTGCTAATTATATAACCAGGCTCAGCTAATTAGCACAGTCTCACTGTTCCCAGCTGCTGTGCAAGCAGTGTCATGTACTTTAATGCCACAAAGTGTTTGTCCTGTTGGACCGTAACGGTAGTCGGTTAAAGGAAGCTCATGGGTCCACATTCCCTCACACGTCTGCCAGGGGGCATTCTTAAAGAATACATAGGGGCCTATAAATAGGCATGTGGACATAGTGAGGGCTATCTTGTGTTTTACAAATAATGTAATCTCTCTGACTGTCATTGTTAATTCATTAATAATAGAACATTTAAAATACAATTGGCCTTTTTATTCCAATAGTCAAAATGTATTTTGAAATTGTAATTTATGGCTTGAGTTCTTCCTGTGAGTAAGGTTGTAATTAATAACCGTACCACATGGAATTGGTCAAGATGTCCCCTGTGATATGTCATTGTATGTGGTGGGTGTTGTATTTCAGGTGTGTTGGCAACAACATCATTCTACTGACCCAGGCCTTCAGAAAGAAATTCATTATTCCAGACTTTCTGGAATTCTCCCAGCACATCAATAAGATGTACGACAGTGCACACAAGCAGGATGGAGGAAAAGTGAGGCCACACACACACATTCACTCACTCACTCACTCACTCACTCACTCATATATGCGTCTATTCATCCAGTGGCTTCATAATATCTCTGCTTTTCCATTTCATGTACAGGTAGCCGACTACATCCCCCAGCTGGCTAAGTTTAGCCCTGACCTTTGGGGCGTGTCTCTGTGCACGGTCGACGGGCAAAGGTAAACGCCCCAAACATCCACTGTCAACCACAACAACAACAACAACAACAATCATCATCTCATGTCTCATTCGTTTTTGTTTTGTTATCATTCATTCATTCATTTATTTTGCACGTTGAAGGAGAGAAGCGAAAACAAACACGACAACGACAACAACAACAAGCTCGACCGCTCTCCTCTAACTGTGCTCATAACACTCATCCCATGCCGTTGTGGTTGCTCTACATGTCCTCCCGGCGCGGTGTAGACATTCTGTGGGTGACACCAAGGTTCCGTTCTGTCTGCAGTCATGCGTCAAGCCTCTGGAGTACGCCATCGCCGTCCACGAGCTGGGCACGCAGCACGTGCACCGCTATGTGGACAAGGAGCCGAGCGGCCTCAAGTTCAACAAGCTTTCACTCAACGACGAAGGTGAGGACGGAAGGGCCTGGGATGCGGCGGCCCTTTTTGAGTTTGAGTTTGATTTTGTCCTCGCTGACGACGTGTAGCGAGGTTAGAAGGTGTCTGTCTGTCGTGGATGAGTTTTTATGAATGAGGTTGTGGTCGTAGTGAGCTTCGCTGAGATATCATTCATTGAATGACGTTGTTGTTGTTGTTATGATCAGTTACTTAATAACCCATGGAGTGTTGGGGTTTTACAACTGAGTGTAGCTAGCACAGGAACAGGCCGTGAAAGTGTAATTTCCAAGTGTCCTTCCTGTGCCGTCGGACTGTGAAATGGATAATGTAGTGCATCTATTAGTTTCATAACCGTTTCAGTTTGCCATTTAAACCCCCCTCCTCTGCGTTTTCCCTAATGTCAGCAGTTTACCAATTAGACTGTCTCACTGTCCCTCTAATCACCGTAGTTTATGGCCCCTGTGGCGGAGACTCTGTGATAACGTCTTCTCCCTCTCCTGTGCAGATAAGCCACACAACCCCATGGTGAATGCCGGTGCCATAGTGGTCAGCTCTCTCATAAAGGTACAATAAAAGACATCTACTGTTATGAATCGTGATGAATGAACAGGAGGGTTCGTGCAAATTGAGTCACACCGAGTCTCCTTCATACTCATGTTTTTGACACAGCATGGAATGGAACACTGGGCATTCTGACAACAACCACACAGATACACACACACACACACACACACACACACACACCACATGCTGTATTTACCACATACACAAATAAGAACCAGAATTCTTTATATGGGAAAATATCAAATATCAACAGAGGTGCGGCCATCAAAGTAGAAAAAGACAACATGTCTATCGTGTCGCATGGTTCCCACTATGTCAATATTGACCAGTAGGCACATTGCGTGTAGCCTCTGTTAACGCTGACAGCACATCGGCACAAGGCGTTTGTCGTTGTGCGGTGCATATCTTGCATACTGAGCTGCCCTATCCCTGGCTGCCTGTCCCTTCCAGCTGACAGATAGGGCTCTTATCGTATGTGGCTTGGGTTCAGCATCGCATTGTTGTCAGTGGCGGGACTGACCGAGGGGGGGGGCGTGCGCGTATGTCTGGCCAATTGAAACCCAGGACACCAGAAGGTGTGTTTGTTATTACCCACGCTTTTGCGTGTGCGTCCTCCCCTGAGTTTATACACACACGCACGCACACGCACACTCACAAACAAATGTTTAAACATGCCTTGTTTGGGCATTTTTGTGTGTGAAGTGACTGGACTGAACTTTGTGTCTAACTTCAGTCAAAGATCATCCTTAAAGGTCAGGGTATATTTGATATTGGGAACCTTTGCGCGTGTGGTCATTAAATTCACGCGCAAACCTTCCCCTTTTGGAAACATTACAACTTGGCAAACATCTTAGCGTTGAAACTCAAGCAGAGCCGTAACCTCCGGCTTTAAGGACATGCGACAGAGTTGATATTGCCACATGTGCTTTCCCGACGGAAAGACAACGTCGAAACGTCATGTCATTCCCCAGATGCCCGCCCCAGAATAGACGCCAAGTGGGAATACACACAAACACCGCCATCTACAGGAAGAGAGAGTGACTAACCTTGAGGGTCAACTGAAAATGTTATGTTGTTTTCTTTTGACAGCCCACTTCGAACAAGGCCGAGAGGTTCGACCATGTAAGTGAATGAGTTTTGTTTCTGTACCTTTTTAAAATACTACAATAGTCTCTAAAGTGTTCTGCTTTTGTTTGCCTTGTTATTGCTGTCCGTAACCTAACCCGCAACACACTCCCTTTGTGTCATCGTCGCAGATAATGGAGTATTTGAAAAGAACAGCAGGTGGAGAGTTTGTGGGTTTCAGCAATGCAACGTGAGTGTCAGGCTACAGTAAATTACAGACCAAACTTCCTCTGAAAAACGAACCTCACGTCTCTCATAACTATTTACTCTACAGATTTCAGTCAGAAAAGGAAACTGGCGACCGGAATTATGCAATTGGTTACTATCTCAAAGAGAAAAGGGTGAGTGGCGTTTTGTTTCTGTACATGTGGCTGGTTGTTGTTAATAATTTGCCAAAATATTAACAAAAATATTTAACATATGTATGCTAACTTTGCCCTGAACCTCTGAACCGTTGGTCTATTGCAGTGCTTTCCTGACAACGCAGACATGCAAGCCGCCCTAGACTTCTACTTCCAGGTGAGTGATCACTGTCTTTTTGGACAGTTTAAACTGTAAGCTCCTCTGTACGTTTCTCTCCTCGACTGAGTGCCTCTGGCCTTTCTTCTATTCACCCTTCCAGCTGTGCTCCATTGAGGTGAACTGTGAGTCAGCAAGTGTCATGGCCGCCACCCTGGCCAATGGGGGCATCTGCCCAATCACAGAAGAGCGTGTTCTGAGCGCCGAAGCCGTCCGGAACACCCTGAGCCTCATGCACTCCTGTGGCATGTACGACTTCTCCGGACAGTTCGCCTTCCACGTGAGCTTTTGAGAACTGAGTTTAAAATATATTTAGTTCCTAACAATATCTTCACGAGGATGTGGTGTTCATTTGCTTATTTCCTCCTGTAGGTGGGCCTGCCCGCTAAATCTGGTGTCTCGGGTGCAGTGCTGCTGGTGGTTCCTAATGTTATGGGAATGATGTGCTGGTCGCCGCCCCTAGATCGCCTCGGCAACAGTGTTCGCGGTATCCACTTCTGTCAGGTCAGATACACATTTTGACGTTTCTAAAAATACAACGATAAAGGTCCGTAATAATCGAATTTTGCCATTTTGATTGTATCATAAATTCTACCAGATTGTTTTTTTTGTTATGAAGTTCAATGCCCATTTTATTTTGTATTTATTATATAGGACCTGGTGTCATACTTCAACTTTCACAACTACGACAACTTAAGACACTTCACTAAGAAGCATGATCCCAGAAGACGATCAGATGATGACCCGGTAAGAACTACACAGAACTACACAGTACAATTCCTCTACTCTACTCATATAACCTGGGGATGCATATATTTGATATGACGTGTACTCAGCCACTCAGCATGATGTTTGCCTTTCTATCCCTATCAGAACAAGTCTGTGGTCAACTTGATGTTCGCGACCTACAGTGGGGATGTCTCGGCTCTCAGAAGGTCAGTGATGTACAACCTAAAACATCGTCAAGAGTTCTGGTGGAACATAATCCACTGACGAGGTTTTATCAGTCGGCTGGACAGTTCTACCTTCGTTTGTCATCCATCACTTGATTTAACCTTTCCATGTGCGTTGTCTCTCCCTGCCTCGCCATCTCCAGGTTTGCTCTCTCCATGGTAAACATGGAGGAGACGGACTATGACTCCCGTACTGCCCTCCACATCGCTGCTGCAGAAGGTAGCTCTTCGTCATTACATGTACATACATATACATATACATAGCCATAAGTGACATGTGAGGACTCTACAATATACCAGAGGTTTTGATTTTGATTTTGAATATTGTCTTGCAGGTATTGAGGAAGCAGTTGTCTTTCTAACCCAAGTTTGTAAGGTGAACCCGCACGTGAAAGACAGGTAACTTTCTTTTTTTTTTTTTTTGGAACCTTCACTGGAAATATATCCATCAGTCATTTGGAACTGTTACAATGTATCCTGTGTTCCTCATTAGGTGGGGAAACACTCCTCTAGACGATGCCTTGCAGTTTGGGCACAGCGGCGTGGTTTCCATCCTGCAGGAGTACCAGAGCGGGTATTCTGACACCGACTCCCGGCCTGAAGAGCAGAAGACCGCTTTGGACACCGTGAAGGTTGTGGTCTGAGCTAAATGAGAAGCAGGGAATATGATAAGAGTGCATTGGGTGCTTCTACTCTGTCCATGGTGAATTACCTGATGCAGTCGTCAGGGGTTGCTCAGACGGTGATCGAAAGATACGTCTTTAAATAGATAGCGCACATGTAAGGGGCTGTGGGGGCTTCCCGATCCAGAGATCGTACGTTGTGAATTACTTTTGTACATTGGTTTAAACAGTTTTAGGAAAGGAAAGAATGAAATGTATTATTGTAGTATATGGCTCTGCATATTATGTCAATGCGTTTGGTTCGTTTGTCTATTTTTGGTTGTAAACTTTTGACGGCAAATATCACTGTGATGTAAATATGTATATGCTGCTTCATTCACCCCGAGGTGGTGGAGCATAACAAAGTTGAGAGCTTGTGCTGGCCTTTGTGATCTGCTAATCTAAATGGTTGGAGTTCAATAAAATACTTGCTTTGAAAGCGTAAAGCGTGGTTATAAATCAGGATTTGTACTTGTAAGTCGCTTTGGATAAAAGCGTCTGCTAAATGCCCTAAATGTAAATGTAAATGATTTACAGAGCATTCCCAATGATACCTTTATTTGACATTGTAAGATATAACATAATTAGTAACACTTGTACTCATAATACTTCAACAAAAAAAAAGAACTCCATAAAAATATTGTATTTGTCACATTGTTTTGACTTGTACTACATAAGCTACATACATAAATGCATACACAAAAAATAGCTTGTACACTGGATGGCCTGAGATTGTGTGAATTACAAACGGAATACATTTCATGTGTCATGGTTAATGGTGCAACACATTGTGACCACTGGACTTATATTGCTATTACAAAGTGAGTGAGGTGTTCCGATTAGCCCACTAGTAACCCCACTAGTTGTGTTTGAAATACGGCCAAATGACACCACAACCAGGTCCCCTCTTCATTATCATGAGCTCCAATATTGAATTAGCTTTGAAGGCTATGAACCTGTGTCACATTCACGTCACACCAAGCTCTCTGGCTCCTCCAGGCCAGAGTGTGTGAGCAACTCCCCGTCCCAAAGTCCAAATGCTGGACACAGAGGGCCCCTGAAGTGGCCCCTAATGCTGTGGATGATCTTCCGTCTCTCGGTGTCCACCAATGCCAGCAGGCCGGCCTCGTAGTCCAGCAGCACACCGACGCGCTCCGGCTTCCCAACGAGCTGCATGGGAACCATCTTGTTGCTGGTCATGGCGGACCATTTCCGCTGGCCGTAACCGAACACCCAGGACGCGGCATTGGTGCCGACACAGTCGTCCCGGGCCATCTTCGCCTCAGCCACGCCCAAGCGGAACTCTTGCGACCTTTTGACCGTCACTTCCCAGTAGTGGCGGCCACCTGTGATCTCCTCGCTGCCGAACACCACGGCCCAGTCGCGGAAGCGCTCGGGGTTATCCTGGACACGGCTGGGGTCCAGGCCCAGCATGCGATAGATGACACCCGTGTCCTTCTTGAAGAGGTCCAAACTGCTGTGTGCCGTCCGCTCGTCCAGTCTGAACTGTATACCTGCAGCTAACCACAAGAAATGACCAATGTTTGAGCAGTGTTTTGTTGACGTTTTTTGTTGTTTGTGAGTATAGTGAACATAGTTTTAATGGTTTCAATCATCTTCATATCCTTGCAGTATATCCATGTAAAAACATATGATGGCACAATTAAATATGTTTTTAAGTGTATACTGAACACAGTAGCCTAAATATTCCATTTGGGCAAATAAACAAAAGGGGGTTGACAATAATTCGTCTACACGCAGTGATCTCTGACACGGGACTCTTTGTGATCTGAACTTTGTTAACGGATCCTACTTGCAGAGCGCCCTTCTCCCAACGCCCCCCTGGCCTCTTGGCTGTTGTTAACGCATCGTTCATTTACACCATACGGCTTGCCAAGCCTCCCAACGGCGTATTGCATTGTTTTCGTTTTGAAGATCTACTGACATTTAGGATGAAGACGACATATGAGCTCGTCAATATTACACAATTGCAAGAGAAAGAGAACTTGGTAAACACGCCCGTGTTACGCCGACCTACACACGGGACGGGACGGGGAGAGCGGTCAAGGTTCCCAAAGGACACATGCCACACATAAATGTCAGAAGATTAATCACTCACTATTTCCAGTCGATCTAGATATATACCACCTTCTAGCTGCCGGTGTTGTATTCCGGGTACATTTGACTGACGAGGGGCAAAGATTTCGTCCCGTCAGTCGACAGAAATGTGCTATGCTTGCGTGGGTCGCCATTTTTATTACTCGCGTGTGTTTTCTCCGAGCGCCTGCGTCTTGTAGCGCGTCCTGGCGCCACCTGGCGGCCTGGAGAGTGCACACACCTGGCCGAACTTACCAGATCAGAACCACGGACAGCGGCTGTTGTCTTTCTCCGCTATTGTTTAACCGGTGTGCACACATCTTTGGAGATACTGCAAATGGCTGTGTAACTCCCCAAGAGGCAGGAAGGACCACAACTAAGATGTTTTAATTATTATTTGTTCATTTTTGCATGTATTTATTTTTAGTTGTTTTTTTTAGGCCTAATTGA
>OMNR01093172.1:0-14733 GCA_900303205.1 Mora moro
ACGACCCCCAGTCAGCCCTTACCTCGTCGTCTGTCTGCAGGTAGTTGAGTGCGAACTGTAGCATTTCCTTCTGCTTGGTGGTCTGGTTGTAATACTTCAGAGCCTCCTGTGGGATCAAAGACAACGTGAGCTCGCCTGTCCTCCTGAGCAGCAGGGGGGGGGGGGGGGCAGGCGTCTTGTTTAACAAGGTGTTTCCCAGCAACAGATCTTGGCCAGTTACGTTTTATATGTTGTTTTTTGAAATTTTCTGCCTTCACAGCAATTTACAGAAGTGCGGTTTTCATCGTGGGTTTGGCCCAATGATGTCCTTAAGGCTGCTGGGTCGCTGCAGCAGTTAATGCAGAGACCAAAAGGACTGCACCCAAAAAAAAACCAACCCTAGTCTGTTGTTAGGAAAGTATACGGGACCCTAATTAGCACCCTTGCATGGTGTTAATGTTCACGCCAAGTCTGTTTTAAACCAGCGGGTTGCTTTTATCCCTCCTGTTTTCTTCTTCTGCGAGTGTGCGCTGTGCAGGGACTCTGCTGTGCTTCGTTTGACAGGAATGTGACGATCCTTAAGGAGGGAACACGCTCGTATATCTGTGTGAAGAGGGACTGTCCTACGGTTCAACAACGCGTTGTACAGTGTGATGAGGGACTGTCCTACGGTTCAACAAGGCGTTGTACAGTGGACAATCAGGCCCGATCACGTGGGAAAACGTCTCGTTTTACAACACTTTGTTTGTTCACAATCTAGATCGACTCGTGAGTGTGAAAAAAGGCGCAGGCTGAAAGGAAACTAGAGAAGAAAACACACAGACCTGTCTACGTGGGGCATTTTTTTCGAATGTAGTTTGTCTCTAGATCCACATGGGGGAAATATTCTACAAAAAAATAAGACGAAGCTCTCAAATCACGATTAGACCTTGAAGAGTGCTGGATCCTGAACGTAGTATTAATAAAAAAAGAAAGACGAGGCCATGATAAAAAAGTCAAATGGGAGTCCTCGTTTTTCTTGTTAATATCCTACAAACATCTTTTAAGAATCTACACCGGTTTTAAAATCTAGTCAAAACTGCCCTGAACCGGGCCTGTGTGGAGACACTGAAGAAGGGGAAAAAAAAAACGATATCTCCCAGCGCGACAGGAAGTCACTCGCTGCTGCTCACCTGCTGGGGCAGGAAGTGACGCTCCTCCAGCCCCCACTGCTCCTGGTAGAATCGGTAGTAGGCCACGTTCTGCTGCATGACCTTGTCGTGGGGGTCGAACAGCACGTAGCTGGCGGCGCATGGGGCCGCGTTCTTTACGTCGTTCACTGTAAACCACCACAACGATGAGGATGAGGATGATGATGACGACGACATGTGATCAACACTCAGGTTCACTTAGCTTTTAGCCTTTTAGCAGATTATTTCATCCCAAGTGAACGAGGGTTTTTGTGAGATGCATGTCATTAAGGAGCAGGTAGGGGTGAGGCGTCTTGCTCGAGGGGTGCCTACAGGTAGACTGGACATTTGGGGTTTGAACCCACAACCTGGGTTAGCTGGGAGTACTACACTAAACTACTACTAGACTATCACACGATACTACTACGACTAGACTATCTGACATCTCATTTAGAAGGAGCCTCTTCATCAGAGTTTACTTCAAAGTACTGACAGGATAACAGGGACGGTAGGGGCTATGCTCGGCTTGCTCAAGGGTGTTTACAGGCAGGCAGAGGAGGAGGAGGGGGGGGTCGAACTCGGGAACCTTTCAGCTGGGAAGTGGAACCCCTCTGGCCACCAGACTATATACCCTGCCCCAGACGTTGCATAACACGGGCTGCGAAAGTAAAAACCTACGATATGATACAGATATTCGGACGTACGCCCGTGATACAGCAGCGTAGCGTCTAACGGCAGCAGGACTCACGTTTATAGTAGGCGAACTGGAGGTAGTGGTACATGGTGGCCACGAACTTCTCCACGAAGAACCCGCCAACGTTCGGCGTGAGGTCCTCTTCACAGTGGACCTTACACTTCAGCACCTCGGTGTACAGGTCTGCGGGTAACACAACAACACAACATGGTCAACAACAACAGCAACATCCTGTTACTCCCGGATGTTCTTGACATTCACCGTTTAATACTTACTGTCCTTTTAGACTCTTTTTATTTGACTTTTATCCAAAGCGACTTACTGTAGATTTTTTCGTTTTGTGAACAGAACTACAGGTCACTAAACAGCAGGTAAGGGGTTAAGGAGGCATCTTGCGCAGGGATGCCTTCAGGTAGACTTTGGGGTTTGAACCCACGACCCCAGATCAGCTAACCACTAGTCTAGTCTAACAAAAAAAAAACATAGAAAATAGAGAGAGGGGAGAAGGATTGTTGTTTTACCTGCCAGAGTCGGATAAAAGTCTTTAAACTCGATGATCTCGTAGGAGCCTTCGCAGCCCGCTAGGCAGAGGTCGTACATTTTGAAGTACTCTGCGATGGCCTGCTCCATGTTCCGAGCGCTGGAGCTGAAGTCTTCGTTGTTGTACAGCTTCACGGCCTTCAGGAACACGCTCTGATAATGACAACAACAACAACAACAACAACAACAACGTGTTAAAAGAAACAAACACAGCGTGTGACGCTGTGGACAAAACGTGTGGCGCTTGTGTGTCTCATTAATACACAGGCGATATATTCAATAGTTTGTAGATGGACGTAAACCTCGTAGGGTAGCTCCTCGTGGTCGATGAGGTACGCGTCCACGTCCGACAGGCTCTTGTAGTAGTTCATGTTCTTGGTGAGGTAGGGGTCTTCTGGGTTCTTCTGGAGGAAGGTATGGGCGGCCGACACGGCCTTCTCCAGGTTGTTCGACTGAAAGGGAAAATAATTATGAATGAAAAAATACTGATATGAATACTGAATAAAATTAATGATTAAAAAAACGTGAATATACAATTTCAAAACAGCAATACCCCGTTACACACTTAAAAAAACAAACATAAAACCCCCTAACTTCATTAAGACGTTCGTTTAGATCACGACAAAAAAAAAACAAGGGTCTGGGTTAAGATTCATTTTATTTATCCCAAAGGAAATTGTTTAAATCCACGAACACAATAATTACATAGATAATAGATAATAACTATTAACACTTAACAATCACGGGTGTTGGGTTGATAACGTTGGCTAGCCTACTGTGAGCGTTCAGGCTCTGCATGACATATTAAATGCGTTAAATAGGCCACAAAGCCGTTTTCAACATAGAAATATATTATTGCTGTATAAAATGTAAATCCCCATTTAATTTATTGGAGCAGGCGAAACAACGCAACCGCAACTGTTAGGGGTCGTTAGATGGGGTTCAGTTGCAGATACGTGGCACATACTCAACTCTTTATTTGTGCTTCGAGGACAGAATGGGGGGGGATTGGGGTTGTCAAGAAACGACCATTCCTCGGCCACCAGTGTGTTGAAGTGTTGGTGTGTTTTCATCGGGACAATTCACTCAGAAGGCCAAATACGGTACTTTGGATTCAGCACATATGACGCTACGGCGTTTGCGTGCATATATGCTCCAACTTGCAGGCTATTGCGTTATTGTGACCCCCCCCAAAAAAGACGCAAGAGACGCGTGAACGGTCGTTTGACGTATGCCTACTTGTGGATACATCATCTTACAAAAAGGATGCGTCGGTATTAAAAAACAAATGTAGGCTACCTCCGGTGACCCACATCGGGCGACCACCTCACCTGGTAGTAGGCGTACTGTATGTACCGATAGGGCACCCTCTTCTTGAACGCCTGCAGTGTGTCCCGTCGTGGGTACGCGCTGGAAAACACCGGAAAGTTCGCCTTGCACTTCTTCAGACACGAAGCCCGTAGTATGAAGTGCCGCATGACGCGGAGGCCACTGTCGGCGAACAGCGTGTCGTTCTCCCGGCTGACGGCGCTGCAGTTGTGGCTGCAGAACGCCTCGCTGTCCCCGAGGAGTCGGTGGAGCCGCAGGCTGAGCTCCAGGTACTTTATGCTCTCCTTCCAGCTCTGGGCGCCGTACTTCTCCAGCGCGTGTCCGTACGCGGCGTCCAACGACATGATGTCCGCCTCGGGGAAGCTTTTAAAGCTGTATGTCTCATATTGAGCGTCCACTAAGGCCGGGATGACGAATGCTAGACATAAACAAGTCAGGGAAACACTCCTTCCGCTGTCCTTTTTTAGGGACATGATTCCTCCCAGTGCGAAGACCGCGGTCAACCAATTTGAATGTCGGATTTCCCCTTCTGTTTTTTCTTTAACCATTGGGCGGTCTCTTCAGAGATGAAGGTCCATGTCCTTCAGCACGTACTTTATGCTCAGATCCATTGGCCCGTTGGCAAGGGAAGGAGAAAGAGAGAGAGAGGGGGCAGTCTGGATTTCTCTCTCAACTTCTGCTGGGAATCCACAGGAGGCCAGGGACCCTCTCTCTCTGCTTTCCTGGGTCATAGTGCCCTCCACCGTTAGAAATGCAACTTGTTACACCGACATTGGTTACATACATTGGTTTTTACTTATTTTTCATTGCAATGTTTCCTTTTTTTTCCTTTTCATTTTGTATGGATAGATTTATGAGCTAGGACGCTAAAAAGAATATTACATTGGCCCGAGGCTGAGTCGTATTTGATGGAGAGCCTAATACACATTTTGCTGATGTTGCATATTTTGATGTGAGTGGAGAGAGCAGATGTTAATGTGATGTGTGACGTTAGAGCTAGTGACCTCCAAGCAAAGCTGTCACGCGGAGACAGAAGAAGATGGTCTCGGTGGCGATATGTCTGGAAGTGGACAAATACAACAACGTGGAGAATTCAGGGGAGTCGCTCGTCGTGTGTGCGAACCTCGTTCGTTACGAGGCGAAACGTACCCAGGGGATAAGAGGCGAGCTGCGCATGTCATAAAAGGAGAGCTCCGCGCCCCCCGGGGTGTTCACGTTGCTGGGGTGATTTGCAGCGCGGTCCACTGCGTGTGTATGCATGTGTACGCATGAACAGTCATGAACAGTCATGCCGGATGACTTTACACGTTTACAAAAATTCCAGTGGGAAGGTGGGAGGCTCGGACCACGCCCACCTCCTCCTCCTCTTCCTCCCGTTGGAGCAGTGGTCTCCGGGGGACAGCCTACCGTTATCGGGACAATCTAGAGTAGTAGCATCAGCAGTCGCTATCTGGCTACCTGGTTCTTCAACAGCCTCACCATGGAGTTCGCCCTGCCCTTGTTTCTGCTGTGCGTTGGTGTGGCGGTGGCGAAGTGCGACTCGGGCCCATTAATAGACGTGGTTATCGATCGCTATGGCATCCCGACTGTTTGTCTGCGAGAAGTTACAACAGAGGACTTCGTCCGCTACCACTTCAACGGGACTTTCTTTGAAGGCGGAAAGCAGTTCGACTCGAGGTAACCTTTCTGCGTATGTGTGCGTATGTGTGCGTATGTGCACTCGCGTTCATCCATGCGCGCTGCTCTGCATCTTGTTGTGGTTCTATGCTCTCAGTAACATAAAACATAGCTATAACGTAGGCCTTCAACTATCTTTTGGGGGTGTTTTAGTTACAATTCTATCAAATCGGACGGCAAAAGGTTTGCGTGTTTTGCACATTTGTAGCAACGTAACTGTCAACTTCAACTAATGTAGAACTATATTACGTAGAACTATATTAAGTTCTGTATTACAACCTACTGCGCATGCGCATGCAAACGCAAACTCAACAAAATTATTTTTCCTCCTACAAACTACACAGCAGCAGCGTTGTCAACATAACATAGGCCCGTAGACGTGTTTAACCACTGACCTAAACGTGTGTGTCATAAAGCTTTAATAGTCGACACGTCTTAACCTGACCCAAATAACCCTGTCTTTCCCCTCTCTGCCCCTTGCAGCCATGACCGAGGCCGGGCCTTCGTCAGTCAGGTGGGCCTGGGGCGGCTCATTATGGGGATGGACCGCGGCATCATGGGAATGTGCGTAAACGAGCGCAGGAAAATAACCGTCCCGCCCCACCTCGCCTACGGCAGTGTTGGAACAGGTAGACATCGACACATAACCGGTATATTTAACACTTTTAATTTGTATTTTATTATACCAGTATTGCTAAGGTCATATTAACGTCACCACTGTCCCCTCTCTGGAAGGCGACGTCATACCCCCAGACGCCGTGCTGGTGTTCGACGTCCTCCTGCTGGATATCTGGAGCAGTGAAGACAAGATCCAGGTGAGCACCATCAGCAAGCCGGCCGTCTGCAAGCGCACCGTGGAGACGTCCGACTACGTGCGCTACCACTACAACGGCACCCTGCTGAGTGGCACACCCTTTGACACCAGGTGAGAATAGCAGGAACCTCCATTATATTATTAGTGTGGTTTGCAAAGCGATCGTGGGGCGTTATCGTTATTCTTCCACGATATTCTGCACATAACTAACTTTCATCCGGCGTTTAGCAAGTGTGCCCAAACTAAATGCATGTTCTCTGCTTTACAATCAGTTTGAAATGTTATCACACACGCAAAACTGTAATCACAACTCACTGCTCTCTGGACACACTGACACATGTGAAAACACTTTTAGGTACACATCCATAGTTCACACATGTGGACACCAGTGTGTTTTTCACAAGTGTTTTAATTTATACTATCGGCGCATAGTTGGTGCTTTGTGTGCTTATCCAGACGATGGTTTGTTTGTACTGTATCGCTAAAACACATTGACTGCATTGTGGCATGGGATAAACACACTTTTTAAAGAAGAGTTTAAAGAGTTTGGCGAGAATTGTTTCGCTTTTTCAAGAGATGGATAACGTTTAGCCGGTTTGGTCTACGGTTTTGTGGTTAGTGGGTTGTGAGTTTTGCAAAAAATAGCCTTTAGTTTTAAAGATAGCGAAATAAGCTGTAATTCATTTCACATAGACACACATGGGTTTGGCACTCACACACGGCCCCCAAATCGAAATGTTGAATGACGGTTTCCTGCCATCTCCATGTCCCTGCTTCAGTGGTCATACAAATGTACATATATATATACATTTGAATTGAAATGGAGATACTTCAGACCTCAGTGGGACTTGAACCCGGGTCTCCAGATGATAACCTGGTAACCAACAGCTCTGTCTGCGCTGCGCCGCTGAGACGCTCATGTAATACGCTAATAGCATTTTTATTATTATTATTTTAGTTTCTCTGCGAACAAAACATACGACACGTACGTGGGCCAGGGCGACCTGATCCAGGGCATGGAGGAGGGCCTGCAGGGCATGTGTGTCGGGGAGAGACGGATCGTGATCGTACCGCCATTCCTGGCCTACGGGGAGAAGGGCTACGGTACTCAGCACACACACACACACACACGCATGCACACACACACGCACACACGCACGCACGCACGCACACACACACACACACACACACACACACACACACACACACACACACACACAGATATAGAGTGGTTAAAATGCTCTGAGGTCTAAGGCTATTTTGGCTGTTTTGCTGTACTGTAATTTGTCCTTTTAACTTTATCTTCCCATACTGAAAAATATGAACCATATGAATGCCTCGTCTATATATGACCTGGTTGTTCTTTAGTCACTTAGAGATACCGATTCAATACACAGGACCAAAACACAAACACCAAAACACTGCAATCATCATCAGAACATTTTCTATGTTTGGATAGAAAAATATGTTTGATGTTACTGATGATTGTTTATCAAAAATCTCATCGTGTCAATACCTTGTGAAAGCACCAATGGTCATCCCTACAATATTGTCGCAATATCAATATCGAAGGTGTTTGGTCAAAGATATCCATATCTCATGTTTACCTTTTGATATTTTACATTGTACAAATTGTAGGCTAGGCCTCCAATCGGTCAACCTAGGGAGGGTCGAACACTGTCACCATAAGGCTCTCTGAAACAGCAGCGCCTCGTTCCATCTCCACACAGGGACCCTGGTGCCTCCTCATGCCACGCTGGTGTTCGAGGTGCTCCTGGTGGACCTGTTCAACCCTAAGGACACGGTGAAGGTGGTGATCACCAAGGTGGCGAAGAACTGCACCCGCAAAACGGTGAAGGGGGACTACATCCGTTACCACTACAACGGCACCTTCCAGGACGGCACCGCCTTCGACTCCAGGTACACCACAAATACCTTCGACTCCAGGTACACGACAAATACCTTCGACTCCAGGTACACGACAAATACCCGTGTACTGGTTTTACAAGTGAGCAGATGGTCCAAAGTGACGCACAGTGGTACACGCCATTAACTTTTTCATACACATGTTGAGCAGGTAGGGGTTAGGCGTCTTGTTCAAGGAATACTGCTGGGTTTGGTTGGGGTTTGAACCCAGAACCTTTTGGCTGGGAGCCCTGAACACCCTAAACACCAGACTATCTTGATAACTATAAGTATTCATTAGTCATTTAGCGGACACTTTGTTTGCGATTTTTTCAGATACACGTCATTAATGAGCATCTCGCTCAGGGATGCCTACAGGTGGCCTACAAACTGTGGACATTGGGGTCTCAGAACCAGAATTGTGTCCCCACAACAAGTGGGGGAAGATAAATCCATTCAAATCAAAGCATCCAAAAGAAACTGTGTTTACCGCCCCCTGGCAGCTACAAGCGGAACAGCACATACAACACCTACATCGGCATGGGCTACGTGATCTCGGGGATGGACCAAGCCCTGCAGGGTCTGTGCACCGGAGAGAAGCGCAGGGTCACGGTGCCACCTCACCTGGCCTATGGAGAACGGGGAGTAGGTGAGTCCCGTTTTAGGGTGTTTTGTAGGGTTAGTACGATGGGGTCCTATCTATGCCAGGGGTCCCTTAACCTTTTCATGCCATGAGACCCGCCTGTGGAGGTATTTTTCACCCAGGACCCACCAGATATTTTGTACAGTAAAGACGTTTGTCATACAACAAATATATATTTTGTATTACGCTGCAGATCTCCTCATTCCCAGCTCCGCGGTGCTGATCTTTGACATTCATGTCATTGACTTCCACAACCCAAAAGACCCCATCGAGATCAAGGTGACCCATAAGCCCCAGCAGTGCAACAAGACCAGCGAGGCGGACGATGTGATTGAGTACCGCTACAACTGCTCTCTGATGGACGGCACCTTACTCTACTCCTCGTGAGCTCCCCCTGCTGTTCGCACCGCTACACTGCACCCTTTGCGTATTTTCTGCACATAAATCATTGCTCGATTCCTCGCCTGTCCATCTATGGCCAGCTTACTTTCCTTCGACAGCAGTGCTTATAATAGATATGTGTGTCGTTATACTGCTATAATTCTAAGACATCGGCTAGCAATTGCTTTCTGATAGGCAGTTAATACTGAATATACTCTTCACTAGGGACCACTACGACACGGCCTCCATCACAACTCTGGGGGCCAATATGGTGATCATGGGGCTGGACGACGGGCTGAAGGGCATGTGCGTAGGCGAGAAGCGGGAGATCGTCGTCCCCCCTCATTGGGGTCACGGTGAAAATGGAGGTCAGTACAAAATCCTAGTTGTTTTTTTTTACGTATTCACAGGACAACACAACGTGCAGCCTTGTTCGATTCCCACCCCTCATGTCCACAGCTGACCAGCAGCCGTCCTTGAGCAAGGCGCTCGAAAGGTTCTGGGCTTCAGTCCCACCTGTAGGCTCGAGCGAGACTAATGTCTCTCCGTCTCTCTCTCTCTCTCTCTCTCTCTCTCCTCCCCAGCCGCGCGCGTTCCTAAGAGTGCGGTGCTGTTTTTTGAGCTGGAGCTATTGAGCCTGAGCAAGGGCGTGCCGGAGGGGTACATGTTCGTGTGGCTGGGGGACAGCCCCGATCCCCTGTTCCCTGCCATGGATCTCAACGGGGACCACGAGGTCCCGTTGGAGGAGGTAGGAGTGGTGGAGGAGTGGGAAACTAAATACGTTATCATATGTCAAATGAGCCATGAGCAACATGCTGGCAAAATCTCCATTCGGGTGCAAAAAATGACGACTAATTAGAAAAGATGACTGCAGTTGTTCAACCGGTTGTTCTTGAAACTCAAGTCTAACTTCATGACGATGGAATAACACACAGCTCCATTTTGTTTCCCCCCCCTGTCTCCGTCTCCAGTTCACCGCCTTCATCATGATCCAGGTGAGGGAGGAGAGGGGCCGCCTGCGGCCGGGGATGGACGCCAGCGTCATCATCAAGGACATGTTCGACAACCAGGACCGCGATAAGGACGGGAAGATTGTTCTGGATGAACTGAAACTGAAGGTGGAGGAGGACTCGGACAAGGCCCGGCGCGAGGAGTTGTGAAGACACCCGAGAAACGATCTCGATTGAGGAACTGTGGATATTGCTGCCATTTTTGCCCGTTAGGTTTGAGCTTATGTGAGGTTTCGAAAGATCCGTTGTTTGAAAAAATCTATAAAAAAATCTATAAAACCTGTTTTTCTCATCATAGCTGAAAAGCTATAAAACAGCACTGGTCATTATGCAATCAGTATTTATGTTTTTATTTTATTTTTTTTGGTTGGCCTTAAAAATAATCATATTCCAAAATGTGAAACATAATATACTATGCAGTTAAGACTCGTTTCCTCAAGAATACTCATAACCCTAAGGAACCATTTGGGCTGGGCCCACTAACACCAACATGTTAGTATGAAGACCAGCGTGTGTAGACGTGTACAGGACGGACATGCATTCTGCCATCAGGTTTAGGAATATTATATGTGCAATACCAGAGATGTTATTATAAAAGTGCTCTTTGTTGTGAACCATATCTTGTAATAAACTGCTGTTTTCATAATAAAAAAAAAATTAAATCAACCTCTAACTGAACTATATTTGCAAATACTTTAAAAGCAGACTTAAAACAAAATGTTCTGACAACACACATATTTGACAGTAAGCATATTTTATTTAAACAGTTATGCATCAGAACAGATGAAACATGGAACAATGGAACATGAAAAATCATACATTCTGGTATGATTACCTATTCAACTACTTGCTAAATTAATAGCAATAGAAGTCTCTGGATTTATGCAGCTTAGATTTATGAATTGAAAAGGCCATGACTTGAAATTGCTACAGATTTAAAACTTGAAAAATCTTGAAAAGGATTGGCATTAAAAAACCGTGGCAGTTTCTCTGATTTTTGGACCACCGATCCGTGAGAACATTCGAGCACCAAATAACGACAAAATGGTTCCACTTCTGTGCAGACGCCGTATTTCGCCACTTGATGTCACTGCTGTAGTAATACATTAGTTATTGAAAAGAAACCGCAAACAACAAGTACACACAGACTATTTTAAATACTGTTGAATTAAATTAACCAGTGAAAAACTAAATTAATTCTGTTTAAGGAATGTAAAAAATGGCCTTCAAAACAACATGTTCATTGCTTTTTGTTCTGCTCTGGAACTTACCGGAATTTCCCTTTATCCTTATGACATGAGAATAAAAACAAAAGAATCAACAAATCTATCGACATCAAAACAACATAATAAAGACTCTCTACTCTACTATCTTCTGTCAGTGAAAATAAGTAGGTCTATAGAGAGAAAAATACACATACGTCCCCCACAGGAAAAAAATGACAAATTGCTGTAGACTTGATCGTTAAAAACTTAAAATTGAAGAGTTGGAATTTTAATATTGAAACAAAAAAAGAATGCGCGTTACTTTTATTCTTTTTGTAACATTCCACACCTCCGTCTCAGGTAACGAAGCGGCCGATGTCTGTTCAAGTTCTGTTGTCGCCAACGAGGAAATCCAGTATGGCGTTGGGGACCTCCATCGTTTCATCTTTCAGTAGCACGATGTCATAGGAGTTCACATAGGACTGCTTCCTCTCGTCCACCTTGGGGACAGAGAGACGGGGACGCAGACTTAAAAGACACAGACTTGGTCCCTTTCTGAAGACGTAAAATCAGAGGCCAAATTTTCTTCAATTTAGCTCGATGCACAAATACCGACGTGGGTATTAAATACTCTACAGAGAACTACCAAATGCTGAGAACCGCATCAAACACAGCAGATATTCAACCCGCGTTAGATGCATTTACCTCAATGAAGGTCATCGAGATAAATCATTACGTTCGAATATCCACAAACTTCAGTGAAATTCAATCACAAGTAAAATACTGTATTACGCATCAGAAACGATCAGGTGGTCCTGCTGCAGGACTGCTCTTCTCCAAGAAGAGCAAGCACTGCAGGCGGTTTTTTCCAGTTCAATGGTGCAACATATTTCGCAAAGCAGGATATTTTCTCCCCCAGGCCCTTTGGGTAAAAATTTGATGTGCTAACTAAAGAAAAATATCTGGTCTTTGCCCAAGTCTACATTGTGGAGGTTGCAGTTCGATGGCCATAACGTTGCATCAAGCTGCAACGAACAGAGAAGGTCCTCTGTTCTAGTCCTAGTCCTGGTCCTAGTCAATACCTTCTACGGATCTTAACCACATTATGCTCCCGTCATACCGTCATACAGACATAAACCAGCATGATGTCATTCTCATTTACATTTAGGGCATTTAGCCCTAAATGTAAATGATAGACATCAGATAGACATCAGCCTCTGACATCATCATGATGTCAGAGGCTGACATCAGCCTCTGGAAACAACTGGGCAGATGTTTAGCGATGTCAACACGATTGTTTTTGTGTTTGTTTTTTTTACCTTGTCATTGAGGAAGCCGATCTTGAGGATGTTCTCCACGTCCTGCACCCCGTCGGCCATGGTCAGGTCGCCCAGAGAGTCCCCCAGCAGGACCACGTTGGGCCGCGCCCGCAGGTCCTGGAAGTGCCCGGCGTTGAGCAGGGCTCCCTCTCGCTTGTTGTAGATGTGGATCAGCTCCCCCTTGAACGCCGTCAGTACCCCCTGTGCGCAGAAGAAGAAAAAGAAAAAAAGTTTGGGTTGATCTCGTCTCGGTCTCCAAACGGAAACCAACCCTATGTACAGCATATAGCTACTCTCACATTGCATATTTTTAACCCTCATTTATTTTCAAAATCTCTTTTAATTCACTGTTCAGTACTTTCTGCCGTGACACCCAAACTTCCCGTCTGGGATGAATAAAGCACGTCTCATCTTATCAAGCTCCCCCCCCCCACACACTCACCGTCTCGTCAAAGTCCATGTAGTTGGAGAACACCTTGACGTTGGGGTGGAAGACGGCCGCCTGGCGAATCACCTCCTCCAGCATGTCTCCCAGCCCCGCGGAGAAGATGAGCAGGGGGACGCTGTGCTGGTGCAGGCAGTCGAAGAACTGCTGGTAGCCGTCCCTGTGGGATCAACAAGTCATCACTGGAGCCCGACGCCTGATGACACAACCATCGGCAGCCATGTCAGCGAGGCCATTTTGATAAATAATAATTTAGACAGACTTAGCAGGGGTTTCCTACCGAAGCATGGCGTCAGACTTCTGCACAGCCAGGGCCAGCTCGTCTTTCCTGATCTTCTGTTGCACTAGAAGTTCATGTGCCCTAGTCCACCTGGAGGAGATGCCAAAAACAAAATAACTATAAACATCAGCATTCTGGGGTTAGTTAGGCATTGGGAGACTTAATAAGCAGAGGTAGGTTCATGGCAGTGGCTCAGGAGGTAGTGCAGGTTGCCCGGCAAATGGAAGGTTGCTGGTTCGATCCCCCGGGACGTCCTAGCCAAGTGTTGCGGTGTCCCTGAGCAAGACATCCAACCTTGACCGCTCCCGACGAGCTGGTCGTCACCTTGCATGGTTGACACCGCCGTTGTGTGTGTGAATGGGTGAATGTGAATCACAAACTGTAAACGGCTTTGAGTGGCCACAGGTCTCTCTGGTCTAGGCGCTGTATACATGCAGTCCATTTACCATTTCACCCTACCAGCTCCTTAAATGATATGCATCTGAATTCACTGCCAGTCGCCTTGGATAAAAACATCTGCTAAATGACTTGTCAAGATACACACCATTCCACCATGAGGGGTAGCTTCTCCTCTATCGTTCTGGAGGAGTCGATCTCTATGGGGTAATACGTGTTGAGCAAGTCCGTGAGCTGAGGGACAATGAAGAACACATGAGGAAGTTGTGGCAGAACTTGTACAAAGCGTGTTTCAAAGATGACGAAGGCTACATTCCCTTCTGTTTAATGGTGTTAGTAATGGAGGTACAGATGTCATAATCTGGAATAAGGAAATACACATGAAGGGGAGTCCTGGTGAAAAATAACGATCACAAAGAGGTCACCTTACCTTTTCTTTACAGTCATCAGAAATGAGATGGCTCTTTTCCAGAATATCTACAAAAAAACAACAAAAAAAACAGCACATTATGTTGATATGACCTACTATGACAAACACATGTGCCTCATTAACATGTAAAACAATGGGACTCACTGTGAGAGGTCGGACAACGCTTTCCATTGTGTGCGAATCTTGTTAACGTCATGTCGAAGTCCGAAATCACCTACAAAACACATGCACACGTTACATAACTTAAAAAAATAAAATAAAATAAAAAGGTCACCCCCAAATGAGAATGAGTGAAACATGGGTTTTGGTTAGTACTTGTATGGTGTCCAAGCCCGCAGTCTGAATGCCACGGATGATCTCCTGGACCCTCTGGGGGTCCCTCATGCACACCGAAGGATTGGCCAACGCTGCAATCTAAAGGAAGCATTTAAAGTCCCGTGTGTGAGCACCGTGAGACCCAACAGACGACACGACAAAGCAGCAAAGTTTAGTCACCCCCCCCCCCCCAAAAAAAAAA
>OMNR01093179.1:0-11990 GCA_900303205.1 Mora moro
AACAACAGGTAAACACGCTCAACAGCCATGTAAGTGATGTTGCTAGCTCACTTTAGTCGCACTTTGTAAGATGTGGAGAAGCGAACCATTTCAGCGGCGCCATTGGAGAAGCCCATCCTGCCATTGTTGGATCCATCGTCGGTCGTAACCATGGTCACATTATGTACGCTATATATATATGATTCAGAAAATGAACCACAACGGGGGTTTGTTTGTGTGAAGCAGCTGACGTCAGTGACGTCCTGTACTATAAGTCATTGCTTTGAGAGGCTCACCTTTAATTCCATAGTTAGTACTTGGCTTGTTTTTTTTGCTAGACAGAATGTCTTGATTTATTGTTTTTTTTGTTAGTTTTTTTTCATTTTTATTGTAAAATTTGTAGAGATTTCCAATCTTGTGCAGTTGACAAACTTCGTCAGCTCTCTGTGCGTCGTCGTGGGCGTCTCCCTTGTTGACGATCGCCGACAAAGCCGTAACCATTCCCGTTGCTTTCCGTCAGATTAAATGTCACTGTCGCCTCTTCCTCTTTGCGTTTCTGCCTGATTTAACTATGAGCTGTGGCCAGAGTTTCTGTTCTGTGTTCTGCATGCCCCCCCCTGCCTCACCTCACCTCCCAGGCACAACATCCTCTGTTCGTTGTCTGGACGATAACTTTTAACCTTTAAACACGTTTTACCCAGCCACCCGAAGGTGAAATGTGGTGTTTGGGCTGAAAACTGCTTGCTGAAAGTTTCTCTGCCAGTGTGTTCAGAGCAAAGCATTCCCACCAAATGATGGAGGCCCCTGAGGGGGGAGAGAGAGAGAGAGGGAGAGGAGGAAGACCTTCACTGCTTGTCTTCCCTTTTGCTTTAATCCAACTTCTCGCAGACGCCTGTAAGAAGAGCTTGTCCTCGTGTCTCAAATGATGTTGACTGGTCTGTTTTGTTTACTGGTCTATAATGTATGTTTTTGTTTTGTTTTTTCCTCCAAAAATGGCAACATGATTAAACCAAGTGTACACCAAGGCTGACACTGAATGGAGCTATGTTGGTTATATTTAATACATTTAGTATTGACACATGTGGTCGTTTGATTACTTTATTAATGTATTCTTTAACAAGATAGTATTTCTCTCTCTCTCTCTCTCTCTCTCTCTCTCTCTCTCTCTCTCTGATCTTGACATTAGAGCAGCAAAGGGTTTAAATGTTTTGGGTATTGACTTTTGTGTATACACTTAATCGGGTGGGATATTGTAGTGGTTGGGGTGATCGACTCCTGGCAAAAGGTACCGAGTTCGATTCCAAATGTCCACAGCTTGAGCCCATAGCTGGAGAGGCAACGTTGAGCAAGATGCCCAACCCCTACCTGCTCAATGTAAGTCGCTTTGGATAAAAAAAAAAATCTGCTAAATAACTTCCTAGCAGTTTGAACAACTCCCACTTATTAAATATGATATACTAGGCCTTACACCGTAACGTGGACATCGTACGCAAACCAAACGAAAGGAGAAACGATCTCGCTAACAGCCAATCACGGCGCGTTCCCCGTCTCATTAGCTCCCAATCAAGTCCACCTGCTCCACGCACCTCTATATAAAGGCGCACATGTGGCCGCCAACAGGGGAGCTTCAACGCGTAACACCGCAGTGAGTAACTCACGTTGTATGCCTTTATGAGCTGGTTTACGTTATTTGGATGTATTTGGGCAGTTGGGTTCAGGTGAGCCGTGTTGTGGGTTTGCCCACCGCATACATTACACTCTCCGTATCTCCTCGCATACAGACGCGTGCTATCGGTGTCCCCAGTTATTTTCGCTCAAACTTTTACATGCGTTTTTTCCGCTGTCACTGGCCTTGATGATTTTTGTGTTTTTGATTGCAGTGTTGTGTGTGTGTACGTGGTTGTGTATTAGCTGGGGTCGACGGACTTACTGACTTGCCTGTGCGTCTCCGCCCCAGACGGGGCCTTTTCCTATTGGGGGCCCCTAGACTGTGGAACAGCTTGCATGAAGAGATCATTGACTGGCTCAGTATCCACATCTAAATCCCTGCTCAAAACGTCTATTTACCCACAAGCAATGAACTGTTCATCGCTTAATTGTTGTTTGAGTTGCATGTATTGCTGTTTTTCCTTTGTTTTGTTTGTTTGAGTTGTGCGTACATTTGCTCTCTCCCTGCTGTGCTGTTTTTATTGTATTGGTTTTGTTAAGCGCCATGTAACTTATGTTAAGACGTGCTGTGCAAATGGTTTATTACCACCTCTGGGAAATGTGTGCTCTGGTAACTGGGGCAATTATGGTGAAGGAACTATGAAGAAAAAAAAAAAAAAAAAGGGAAATAAGCTGGCAACAGAGTGGGGAATACCGTGGTGAAGGAACTGCTTGGGGAAACCATAAAGCAGAGACTTCAACTACGGAAAATGTTCAGCTGTATCTGACAAGTTGGTCAGCGTCCCACAGTTCGAAATGTAGGGATCATGAATTACTGAAATGGTCACCTGCTTTTATGGTGGAACATGTACATTTAACAAAATGTGATGCAGTAATTGTCTGTTATTTGTATTGGGCACTTATTTCCATGGCGTTAACAATGCAAACTAGCTCATTTGACAGCGTTTTTGTCGACTGCTCTGTGGTGGTTCCAGCTCTACACTAAACCATTCATTACATATCATTTGGACTTGTTTAGCTAAGTGGACAAATCCCAACACAAGGTATTGGCGTGCACAACACTTCAGTCAATGCCTTCTTTGGCTTACAAACGTCCGTGTCTTCATGCAGGACGCCCGTCTGACACATTGAAGGTCTTGCAGTGAAACCACGAGGAACCGATGGCTCTCATTCTGGAGAACGGCACTTTCTTCCGCAGAGTGCTGGTGCGTCCGTCAGGAATGTACAAAGAACACTTGAAATGAGTCCAAGACTCGTGTCACCCAAGCACCCTCAATTTGTACAACCTAAGCGACATGATCTTTAGTTGAGGCCTGGTACACCGAAAAAAAGGAGTGAAGAACATCCCCAGAGTAAAGGGCATGTGTTCTGTTCTTGCGCCATACTGGACCTCTGCTAATCTTTCAGACCAGACCAGACTAGACCAATGACTGGCTAAAGGTTGGGGTCCATCGTGTTGAACTGGCTGGTTTAGACTTGGTGGAATGTTGGCATGCTAGAATTTGAAGGTGGGTGGATTTCGAGGATGTATTTGCTGATTTGCACTTGCACACACTACTCGTAACACTCCCATTTCTTATCTAGTCTTTCCTTTTTCCAACTTTCACTACGTTTGAAGCCGTTAACTGCTGCATGCAGTTTGCATTATTGCTTTATGTTGAATTATGTGCAATGTGGTTTAATTCCTGTGCAATGCTGTATTTGGTGTTTTTTTTTCCCCCCTTTTGTACTGGCCTCCGTGTTGACTGGTTTGTGGGAAGGTTTTATGTTGAACTACTTGTTCCAAGACAACTGTTGGGAGCTTTGCATTCAGTGTTGTAGTCTCCACTGACATTGTGTTGGGAGCTTTGCGCTCTTAGTTTGCCATGTGGTGTTCGAACGTGACTGTGCTGTGAACTCTGCATTGTAGTTGAATATTGGTACACATGCTTGTCATTTTAGAAGCTTATTCATTGGCAAATTCAGCTGCTTTGGTATGACAAATTTAAATTGGACGAATTTCTACATTTTGATATTTTGGAGTTTGCGTATTAGTCCATTGGAAGATTTGTACAATCCTCGGCAAGAAAGGCAAGTAACACTATACAAATATCTTATCTAATTAATATCTAATTCAAGCACTTGGTGTTGTGACTAAAATGTGTTCTCCATTTATTGTCGAGTCAGGTTTCCAGTACTGTAGCGGAACCATCTTCCAGCCAGACGCGGCTCATGCTGATGATGACTCCTTTGAACGCCCCCTCCTTGAAGGTGAGGGGAACTTCAAGCAGTTGGAACTCATGTTCTGCAGAGTTTGTAATCAAATGTATCTTTGAAATCCAGGACTGACGCTGGGAGCTGTAGGCGGACGAAACACCAGGAGCGGTACAGTCCAACAGGTGTGGAAGGGTAAGTACTGAAATTCTGAGTTTTATTTTCTTCCTTAGCTTGGTTAAATGTTTTGACTTTAATTACATGACACTAGGAGTACATTTACATTTACATTTAGGGCATTTAGCAGGAGTACTGCTAAATTAGGAGTAGCAACACTAATGCATTTAAAAACAAAACAAATTAATTTAGTTCTAGTTTGAACCAGCCTTCACTAGGACTAGATTTCTCTATGGGTGACTTGTGTATTGAGCCATGATTGGGTATTTTAAGATGACTTATTTTTTTTTCATAGAGCAAATGTATTGCGTTTCAGAAGTGGCTGTTAATCTGGAGGTCCTGGTCCTGTTAATCTGGAGGTCCTGGTCCTGTTAATCTGGAGGTCCTGGTCCTGTTAATCTGGAGGTCCTGGCGGTGACTGCTTGTCAAGACTGACCAGCGCCGCCTCCAGCAAAGGTACTCTTCTTCAGACCGATGGTTAGTAGTTCAGTAAATCTGTTTTTTAAAATCCAGGAACTGGTGGTATAGCCATTTGTGGAAATTGCTGGTAGTAGTAGTAGTTGATGGAAGTAACTGAATTAACAAAATTTACTGGGAACTTGCTAGTGAGTGTACTGGAGTCACTGGGTTTATCAGTAAATGGTATTTGGGCCACCAGGATTGAAGAGTGACTATCCAGAAAAGGTAAGTAAATGAATGCTGAGCTTTATAAACTTTGTGGTTCCAAGTTGTCACTAAAGTAATGGGATGGGGCTAGGGTGGTCGAGGGTGGTCGACTCCCAGTCGAAAGGTTTGATCCCAGCTAACTGCCAAACTTCTACCCGCCTCTAAAACGTACGTTCAAAATCACAGTCGCTTTGTATAAAAGTGTCTGCTAAATAACTAAACGATAATGTTCTTTGAACCCCAGGACGGGAGCCAGGAGGGTGGACCAAAGGCCTGGCACAGTACAGCAGCTACAAGGCCGCCATGTGGACCCCGGTCAGATGCTGAATTTCTTAATCTTAATGTCTTTGACACTTGTGATGCGTCTAAAACCATATTTTCAGAAGGGACTGGCATTTGACATTTCAGGAAGCGTCAGTACGGCTTCTTGACTACTCTCTGCTCATAATACACTATGCCCTAGTACAACTAACTATATAAAGTTTTCTACTGCTGGATAGGTTTCTGCCCCATGTCATATACAGATCTTTGCATGTTACACAATGCTTGCTTGCATCCCATGTATTGTTTCTATACTCGAAAGGGACACAGCTAGCAACAAACTAGTCTAAACCTTTTAACCACGTAGAACCAAATATACAGTGGGGAAAATAAGTATTTCACCCCCTGCTGATTTTGTGAGTTTGCCCACTTACAAAGAAATCAACGGTCTAATTTTAATGGTAGGTTCATTTTAACAGTGAGAGACAGAATATCCAAAAAAATCCCAGAAAATCACATGAATTTTGAACAATTATTTGTGTTTTGAGTAAAATAAGTATTTCACCCCCTACCAACCAGCAAGAACTCTGGCTCCCACAGACCGGTTATGTGACCATGAGGCACACAGATTAGTCCTCTCACTTTAAGAAAGTACTCCTAATCTCAATAATAATAAATCAATCAATCAGATTCCAACCTCTCCACCATGGGCAAGAAGAGTCGTCTAAGGACATCAGGGACAAGATTGTAGACTGCACAAGACTGGAATGGGCTACAAGACCATTGGCAAGCATCTTGGTGAGAAGGAGAATACTGTTGGGGCAGTTATTCGAAAATGGAAGAAACACGAATTGACCATCAATCTCCCTCGGTCTGGGGCTGCACGCAAAATCTCACCTCGTGGGGTGACGTCGCTCATGAGAAAGGTGAGGGATCAACCCAGAACTACACGGGAGGAGCTTGTTAATGATCTCAAGGCAGCTGGGACCACAGTCACCAAGAAGACCATTGGTAACACACTACGCCGTAATGGATTGAAATCCTGTAGCGCCCGCAAGGTCCCCCTGCTCAAGAAGGCACATGTACAGGCCCGTCTGAAGTTCGCCAATGAGCACCTGGATGATTCGCTTTTGGGGCTGTTTCTCTAAGCCTTAGAGAAACAGCCCCAAAGCATAATGTTTCCACCGCCATGCAAACACGGCGAGTCGATGCCAAAGACCTCGATTTTGGTCTCCTCTGACCACAGCACTTTCTCCCAAGCCTCCTCTGACTCATCCAGGTGCTCATTCCAGTCTTGTGCAGGTCTACAATCTTGTCCCTGATGTCCTTAGACGACTCTTCTTGCCCATGGTGGAGAGGTTGGAATCTGATTGATTTATTATTATTGAGATTAGGAGTACTTTCTTAAAGTGAGGACTAATCTGTGTGCCTCATGGTCACATAACCGGTCTGTGGGAGCCAGAATTCTTGCTGGTTGGTAGGGGGTGAAATATTTATTTTACTCAATAAAACACAATTGTTCAAAATTCATGTGATTTTTCTGGGATTTTTTTTGATATTCTGTCTCTCACTGTTAAAATGAACCTACCACTAAAATTATAGACCGTTGATTTCTTTGCAAGTGGGCAAACTCACAAAATCAGCAGGGGGTGAAATACTTATTTTCCCCACTGTATATGTAACCATCTCTAGCCGAATACCTAAACAACCTAACCTAATGCCTAAAATTGACCATCTCCAACCTAATGCCTAAACTCGACAAACCCTAACCTAACGCCTAACCATCTCTATGTGACCATCTAACCCTAACCCTAAACTTAACCATAACTAACCGTATACCTAAAATAAACACCCCTAACTTTGTCATATCAAACGTTATACCTATAACCATCCATAATCTTATACCAAAACGGAACGGTTTCAAACTACAGCCAAACCAAACGTGTCCCTCAAGTCTCTCCCAGACAGCCGAGTGGCAGCCAGGGTGGCTGTGGTGCAGAGAGCAGGTGAGAGCTCTGGTGAATATTTTCCCCTTACAGAATTCCATCCTGAGCGCAAATGTGTTTACTATGTGAAACTAACATTCCTTTTTTGCATCAATCCACTACAGAGCATCAGGACTGAACAATGTTGATCTACGCCAGTTTACCAGACCTCCCCCAACATGCCATATGGAGCTTCACAATACCACCACCACCTACTACACACCATATGACAGTTGTCATGTGACCAAAATTGAAAGAAAAACCTGTGCAGAGCCACTCCCATGATTGGTCGAGACAATATTCAAATTGGCCACTTAGATTGGCTAATAAGAAATTACTGGACCAATCACCGGCAGCTATACATGCTTCTGGCTACTGTTTCTTCATGTTCGTAGCACATGATGCAGAACTCGGAGCCTGCCGTCTATTGTTACTTGTATGATTTGTAGTGCAGTCCTTTGTTTCCCCTTCATAGGGAAAGGGTAGGTCAGTTTGGGGTACCCTGTACATTTTCCATCACGTAGGTTTCTCAAGTGTTAAAAACATTAGGTTAGAGGTGTGTGCCACCCCATGTATTTTTGTTATGCCAAAGAGTAGTGAGGGTGTTGTTTAATATTTGTTTCTAATGAGTCCTTAACCGTAGGCAGCTCTGTTTTGTTCTGTTAAGTTCATTGATTTGGCACCACCTTCAGGCCTTTCCCTGTGTGTGTTTAATGTGCTCAGTGACTTGTCTATTTACAATAAACACTTGTACACTTAATTATCAATTGTTTATTGCCATGTTCCTGGGTTCATATTTTTTGTCATCAACTGAGTTGAAACTGCTTGTAATGGCTAATCACTCACGCCCCGTGGTAAAATATGGGCCCTTTAAGCAAACCATAGCGTGTCGTAATACATTTTGGGGAAGTATGTTTGGGACAAACTTTTCATTTGACTTGCGTCTTTTATTTCTGTATTGTCAGTCCAGCTATTGTATTTTGACTGACTTTAGCTGGTAACCCCCTTAAGGTTTCTCCTTTTCCCCACTGGAGTTTGAGTTTTAATCAAGTTATTATAAATTTATTTTTGAATTTTGACATGACACCTCTTGCTTCATAAATAAACATTGATTGTATATATACAGTTTGGTATTTGTTGCACTTTTGCTACATCTCCAGGAGATGTTCATTGTGACACTTGAGGGAAGTTGGCTGCAAACTATTTCTATACGGGGTGCGATCATTGGAACTTCCAGTTTCATTTCATGATCTTCTGGAGGTAGTGCTTAAAAATGACTGCTTGCTTTTAGCGTGCTTATCTTAGACATTGGTGTGACATGGCCTTTATGGAATGGAGCCCAGGTTGTGCGGAGTAGAGGCTCCATGGGGAATAAGCCTTTCTGTCCCGAGTGTTGCAAACCAAAACAGGTCTAGGGGTGGTCTAGTGTAAACGCCAAACATGCTCTTCATGTATTTCATGGTGGGGGTGACTCAAATAGCCTCTGACCTTTTTTGTTTTGTTTTATTTTTGTTTTTTTTGGTGCATGCACAGAATTAATTCACCCACCCGAAACCCGGGTTTCCCAACTAGGTTTCTAATGTTATGTATGTATCTAATGTTATGCATGTAAACACAGCCAGGGGGGGCGGGGCTGACGTCTTAACATCTTGAGGGGAAACACCTTGATGAATGCAGAAATACAAGTGTCTTGTTTGTATAACAGTATTCATGGCAAACATTTGTATCTCGCCATTTATTCATGAATATAAAAAGATGCAGTGATATATATATATATCTATATATCTATCTATATATCTATATCTCTATATATCTATATATATATATATATATATATCAGCCAATGCATGCGATTGTCAAAATCATCAGATGGCCAAAAGTCTATACCATTACCTGTACATTAAAACATGTTCATACATTTGTTTAGAACGCATTAAATGCAGTCGTACATATTCTTCCATGGAGGAAAACATCGCGCTCGATCATTCTAGGTCTTTTCTGTGAAATGAGAGGCACATATTTCAGAAACATTACAACATAACTTCATGCACACCTTTTAATTTGACCAATGGTGACGGCAAAATGTAACCGTTGAGTTTGGTTTCTCTTACTTGATTGGTCCTGTGTGAAGACGATGTGGGAGTACACCAAGCTTCCAGCGATACTGTGGTAGTGAAAATATTGTATATGTGTTATATCCCAGACGGGTGACCACAAACATGGACGCCGGATCCTACGAGTGCTTCTTCTTACCTGATGTGAAGGCCGATGAAGTTGGTCCAGGTGAATATGTAGTCTCCACCGAACACCATACCGATGTATGTGACAAAGACGTTCTGTGTGTCGGAGACGCAAAGAGGAGGGGAAAAAAAACCACTTTCAATATGAAACTGTTTGTTGAAATCCCCCCTCAACCGACTTTAACGTGACTTACCTTAATGCAGCCCACGATGGAGGTGGTCAGGGCGGAGTTGAGCTGAGTGCACAGCACGGTGGAGTACATCAAGATGAACCTGCCAAAGTGAAGGTTTTCAGTCGGCGAGACCACGTATAGAGTACGGTTAAATAAAAAAACACGATGTGTTTTTCTTTAAATACGTGCTCACCCAAAAATACAGGAGAGAAGAAACTGCACAACAAAGAGTCCGTCGGACCATCCGCCGAACGCCAACGCCTAGTCGAGGAAGCACACGTGGTCACACTCGGCCCAGAGACGTGCCGCAGATGAGGATATTAACGTCACGTTATAATATCTCACACTTACCGTTTGCAAGTCACCTGCAAAGAAAGCGTAAGCCAGTGTAGGAAATATCATGATCAATGCGTTGTAGTAAAGTAGACCATATTTCCCCAGCTCCTATTTAAAAAAAAAAGTTTTAATATACATAACTTGACTTTGTTCAAATCTGTACGTTTAGACGTGTACTGTTCAATCCAAAACCTTGGAGTCCAGTTTCTTCTTCACGTAGACGCCGTTGGCCGCCGAGAAAACGTTGTTCAGCATTATGAACGTGTATCCCTGGAGGTCGAAGGCCAGATCGGAGCTACGGAGGAGTACAGGAGAACAGGAGCAAATTGCAACCGCTCATCTCCAACTAAAACAAAGAGCACGACGACTAACCACTGCTGTGTCTTACCTCGCAGCAACAAAGGCACCCAAGATCATGGCAAATACCGTCAACTTGACAGATCTGGAGAAAGTCTTTCTGTGTGAGGAGGAAATGGATTTAGTTCCCACACGTTTCCCTACTCTTTTGCATTGTTAAGTGTGCTGGACTAAACTTACTTCAGTAAGAGACCCTCAAACACCATGGTGAGCAAAATGGCGTATCTCCTTAAAACTGTAAACATGGGCAGACTGTGGGGCAGATAAACAAGCCATACTGTATCAGAGCCTCACAAGTTAATGAATTATGCAGACCAAAAGGGATTATTAAATGGCAACATTACTTTAGTCGCTGTGTCCCAAGTAGTCCTGATATCTGATTCCCAGCATACAGAAGAGGTAGGGGGAATATCTGTGTACAGGGAAAATAAGTTGAAACACCCAATCCAACCCCATAAATCCACATTTAAACGAAATGCACTCGACATCACCTTGTTTGGCATAGTATAATCCATATCTGGGAACCTGATGACACCCAGCGCCTTGGCAGCCCTCAGAACTACAATAGTAGCCAGCATCTGTCCAATGAAACGCACAATAATGAATAGTTCATCCGTTTGTCGTGCAACTATTTACGCGGATAAACATTTGCTGCAGACAAGTAGGTCAAAACTTACTTGGCCAATTCCCACACATGTCGATGACGGAAACCTGCAGTGAAAAAACGGAAACGGAGCTTCTGCCGTTATCTTAAATACAACTCAAGGTACGGCGGGGGCTGCAAAGTTCAAATCACTGGTCGCTTACCTGTAACTGGTGAGGACGCTTTTGTTCACCACGACAATAAGAAAAGAGCTAATGCCGTAAAACCCCGCCGCCAGCAGCTTGGGGAAGACGTCTGCGCCGTCGGCGGTGCCACCGGCTCGGCGCTTATAAGACATTTCTGGCTCATTTCGCAGACGTTTACGCAGCCGAACTTCAGCCATGATGACGCGTCGGTGAGATGACGCGCAGGGCGGAGCGTCACACCCCGCACGGGTGACTTGTTACACTGTAACTGTTCACTTATTACAGTTACAGGTATACAGTTTACCTTGTGCGCGATCACTGTTTACTTATTATGCACCCATTTACCCCATACACCACCATGTCCAACACGGTTGATCTATTGTAACTGTTCACTTATGATACATCCATGGCGTACCCCACATGGGTCATCATATCCAACATACTAATTATACATCATGGTTCACCCCTAGGTCATCATATCCTACCGCATAAATCAGCATTTCCAACAGTGTTTACCTATAATAACACGGTTTACTTATTACACACCCATGGGTTACCCCTAGGTCGTCATATTCAACACGGTTATTAGACATGTGCTGTTGCCGAATGCGTTGTTTGTTTCAATTAAAAATGTTGCGTAAAGATACTCTACTTATCTCACGCAATGACGACGCTCATACATATTAATATATTATGGTAAATTACAATACTATATTAATATGTATGAGCGTCGTCATTGGTAAACCATTCTGTTTTGTAAATACGCGGAAGAAAACGTAAACATAGTTATGTCTCCATCTACTGGTCATGAGTGTAAAAATTAAGTGGAATATTTGAAAATTTGATTGAAATTAAAATTTGATTTCCAAATTTAATTTCCATTTCAAATATGTAACCCACTCGAAGCATTGCTGCTCTGGCCTCAACCATTGCTGTACAGAGGAAGCAATAAACAGTCCACAAAACACTTGTTTACGACTTTAAAATCACAGTATTGATTTCACACAACCCAACAGTTGTGGGCAGAATACATGGAACACAGCTAAAGCAATTTATTAGAAGGGGGATGTCTTGCAATCGGGGCCATCTGGTGGATCAGTCAGCCCTACGAGAAGTCTGCTCCGGCCGCCAGCATCTGCATCGTACCGGGAAGTGTTTTTCAAAGC
>OMNR01093197.1:0-11033 GCA_900303205.1 Mora moro
TGAACAATGTGAAGTGTGGTCGCTACATGTTAACATTTGTCATTTGCCAGGTGTCGTTCCTCTCAAGTCAATGCTGCTAGGCCAGAATATGAACCGGTGGCCAGAATATGAACCGGTGGTCAGACTAAGGGTGAACCGGTGGTCAGACTAAGGGTGAACCGCTGGCCAGACTAAGGGTGAACCGCTGGCCAGACTAAGGGTGAACCGGTGGTCAGACTAAGGGTGAACCGCTGGCCAGACTAAGGGTGAACCGGGTGGAAAGGCTGGATATGAATGCACCGTGTAGGCCTAGTTGTCATGGAGACACTTTGATCTTATTTTCGTTCTTCTTTCTATTTCCAGGAGATAAAGAGGGAGAAATGAGAAGGTGGATTTACCTGTTCGACGCGGGTGTCTATTCTCGGCCAAGCGAATATAGAGTTTGATTGGGAAACATATCGTCAAACACCTATAGTCCCACGGCAAAGATGTTAAATCATTTGGTAAGGACTTGATGCCTATTTGTTCACATAGACGTCCAACAATTAGTTTGGCCACTGAATATAGTTTATAGGGTTAGGGTTAGGGTTAGTGAGCCCACTATGAAACCATACATACAACCATACTAGAAGGCTATTTTTCATATTTAATTCTATTCAACGCTATTGTTTATATTGTTCCAACCTCAAATAGGCCTACAACGTGTCATGCCATACGTGTAAGTAAACTAGTCTACAAGTGAATTTCCACATTTGAACCGTCGTGCTGTTCTTTACACGTCCACCGGGTTCGTCTGAACGTCTGCAGCCGAACCTCCCCTGGATACACGACGGCCTAGCAGTCCCCACCAGGGAAGAGTCCAAGTTAAAGGGCTATTAGGTTTAGGTGTTAATTAAAAGCGTATCATAAACATTTTCATCAGGGAAGCTTATTGCGCTGTAGCCTACCGTAGAGCAATAAATGAACTCATTCCAGGTTAGTTTGTGCAACCCGGACTTGTTAACCGATGTAAATGAACAGTGCGCGAAGCCCCGTTGTTTAGATTCCAGATGTATTTAGTTTTTGTAGCTTAGCATACTTGTGTAAACATGCTTGTATAGCCGTTATTCTGCAGGAAAATTGAAGCTTTGCCATTTTTCAAATGAACAAATGAAACATCAGGTCTGAGGGCCTAATGTTTTTTTGCAGTTCTACATTATAACTCGTTATTGAACTAGGTGCACGATCCGAAAGCCATTTGTGGGGAGAAAGAATGTATTGCTGTTTCCCCATCAATAATCCCTGGCAGTGAACTATTGGAGCAGCCTCACGGAGGGGTGAACCGCGGGTCAGGCCGTCTAACTCAGCCCGTCTAACTCGGCCCAACTCGGCAGAGGCCGGTCGGAGGGCGTCGGGGCGCACGGCGCGCATTGGGATTCACTAACAAACAAACGAAGGTAGGCGCAGTGCATGTGCTTTGCATTTCTGAACGTGCAACCAAATCTGCTAGTTTATTTTTGTATTTTCTCTGTTTGGTAGGCCTACCGCATATTAACATCGCGTTTTAATTATAATAAAAAATAGACAACTAAACGTAGCGCGAGGATTAGGTTGTTTGTAAAGGCATTTAAATTTCCCACGTGTATTCTGTTTTTAATCAATTCAATTGATTCACGAGCATCCCATGTTTTACCTTCAATAACACAGAACCAGGCCACATGTCTCATGTTCATTTTTCATCCGGGCTTTTCTCATTAGCTTCTAGGACGACAGGCAGAAAGGTTACCGGGCGGTCAGTATGGTAATAGAAAGCAGAAGAAATCGTTGAGAACAAAAGAAACTTATTTTTCATCTGCGCTGTCACGCAGACGCCTTTGTATCGGCCGTGTTTGCGGCTGAATATTCATATGAAAGCGAGCTGAAAAGCAGTAACTGAATGTGGAGAGAGGATCCCTTCGCCCCTTTCTCCTGGTGTGTGTGAGCGGCCACATGCACGCGTTTGTATTCATGTGCGCGTTTTTTCGTATCTATTTTGAAACCATGGTGCAAAAGATGTGAGTACTTGTGATTGAATATTGCAAATGTTACATTTAACAGGCCTGTGTATGTATCCTAAGATATCCACTTAACAAATCACCAGGACGCAGCTCCTAACGTCCTAACACACTAGTTGTCTATATGTACCCTGTAGAACCGAGTTTGTGTTCAGTGCATATCATCGCAAATACGTCTCTACAGGAATACATGGGCAACTGCATTGCTACGAAGACAGTGGATTTATCTATCTGCGATTTTTTACTTTTTTCCCCCAGTTCTGGCTTTTTTTTCGTGTCTATGCACATAGACACACATTGGCATGCATCACGTTTCTATTGGCAAAAGCAGCAGAGCAGCATTGTCCCAAAGTGTTTTTAGAGTCATAACATCACTAGCCTCTACAGCTACAGTGGGCAGACCCATCTGCAGCCTCACTACAGTGAGCAGACCCATCAGTAGCCTCACTACAGTGAGCAGACCCATCAGTAGCCTCACTACAGTGAGCAGACCCATCAGCAGCCTCACTACGCTACAGTGAGCAGACCCATCTGCAGCCTCACTACAGTGAGCAGACCCATCTGCAGCCTCACTACAGTGAGCAGACCCATCTGCAGCCTCACTACAGTGAGCAGACCCATCTGCAGCCTCACTACAGTGAGCAGACCCATCTGTAGCCTCACTACAGTGAGCAGACCCATCTGCAGCCTCACTACAGTGAGCAGACCCATCAGTAGCCTCACTACAGTGAGCAGACCCATCAGTAGCCTCACTACAGCTACAGTGAGCAGACCCATCAGTAGCCTCACTACAGTGAGCAGACCCATCAGTAGCCTCACTACAGTGAGCAGACCCATCAGTAGCCTCACTACAGTGAGCAGACCCATCAGTAGCCTCACTACAGCTACAGTGAGCAGACCCATCAGTAGCCTCACTACAGTGAGCAGACCCATCAGTAGCCTCACTACAGTGAGCAGACCCATCTGCAGCCTCACTACAGTGAGCAGACCCATCAGTAGCCTCACTACAGCTACAGTGAGCAGACCCATCAGTAGCCTCACTACAGCTACAGTGAGCAGACCCATCAGTAGCCTCACTACAGCTACAGTGAGCAGACCCATCTGCAGCCTCACTACAGCTACAGTGAGCAGACCCATCTGTAGCCTCACTACAGCTACAGTGAGCAGACCCATCAGTAGCCTCACTACAGTGAGCAGACCCATCAGTAGCCTCACTACAGTGAGCAGACCCATCTGCAGCAGTGTGTAGCTTGTGTGTCAGACCCTGTAAAACAAGCAAGCTACTGCAGATCGTTTTAAAGTGACTGATTTACGGTTTTTATGGCTCTATAAAACGCCTCTAACATCCTTGCAAGGGTAATAGAAATGTTGTGTATTCTGTATTCTCAGGGAAGCTTTAAATGTGCTTTTATTATTTATTTATCTATAGATGATATGATGGCCATAACACTCCCTTGAGTTGCTCTGAAGATAGATAGTCTCTACTGTGATATTGGTGTAGATCAGCTCCACACTAACTTTCACTGATGGACAACAACAGCTAGCCTCATGCTGCTACTGCCACTGCTACTGCTTCCATGACCATGACGATAATGATCAGTATTATTGTTATGGATATTAGGATTATTGTCATGCGTTAGTTTCACCTGTCCTGGCTGCTGCTGCAGAGCATGTATGTTGTAGGGATGTTGTCTATTCATGTGTGTGCATATCCTCAACACATCGGATCACAGTGTGTGAACTAGGCAGCGTTACCAGCTGACTGAAGAAGGACAACACGTGTTCCTCCGTTGTTCCAGGAGTGGTGCGGGTTCTGCCTGGGCTGCGTAGGTTACCGGCTGTCTCTGTTGTCTCCTGTGGAACCAGGCAGTTGATCATTGTTAAGTGGATAAGAGTCTACAAAACTAAGTTATGTTGTTTGTATTAGTCAATGGTTGTAAATAAAGTAACTGCTTACTTAATTGCTGCCATGGATCTGAAATATGTCTTTTTTTTCCCTAAGAAGTGGATGTTATGAATACAGGGGTTTGTTTCCAGGGGAGTCTACATACAGGTCTGTACCGGGTGTCTACATGTTAAGAGAGACAGATATGAGACAGACAAACTGATGAAGACACAGACTAAGGCAGGCAAACAAAAGGATTTCCATTTCATTTCAATTATGCTTTTTACATTTTCAATACTGTGTTCTCAAAGGATTGGCCTTCATCAAACAACAACACTCCACTTGGTCCATAACTAAATAACTAAAAACTCAAATGTTTTTTTGTCAACTTCCAGGTCATGACAGGCTGACCAATCAGTGCTTGTTTTACTGCCAAGTCTAAAATCGAACAGGAAAACAGCTAGCAGGAAAAACAAGACCCCTCTAGAACAGTTCCTTCTAAAAGTACATTACAGTCAAATAAAAATGGACTCACTTTTAAGAGATTCTTAAGACTTTTATTTTCTTAAGACTCTTATTTTGACATAAGGGACCAGCATGTTATAGTGTAACGCAGTGAATCTAATCTACGGTGTGACATCGTAGAAAATAACATTGTGCTGTAACAGTCTTAGATAACATTACTACATGTTATTCCTTATCCACAAGCGATCTGATATAACACTGCTATCCTGCCAGTGACAATACAAACCTTTATGGAAAAATATGATATTATTATGATTATATTCAACATATCCAGATGTATAATAAATTATCTTTTAGAATATAATCATTCAGAACTCTTACTTCTTAAGTAAAGTGTGAAAGTCCTCATGTCGGCCTGGCCTGTCTTCTCAGAAGTACAATGGAATCCAATTGTTTTAATGGTTAATAATAGAATCTGCAATAAATATCTTATGTCATTTGAACAGCCTTCCTGTATGTTTTTCTTCTGCTAAATCACCAGCACGGAACACAATTTTCTTTAAAGCTAAATTATTAATTCTTATGTAAAACATGTAGTCTACAATTATTAGAGCCTATTATTAATGCATTACACACAAGATGGGCTCATTTGCCTCAACATTCTGTTGTTGTTTCCTTGGCTATATGATCAGATAAATACACAGAGAGAGAGAGAGAGAGAGAGAGAGAGAGAGAGAGAGAGAGAGAGAGAGAGAGAGAGAGGGAGAGAGAGAGAGAGAGAGAGAGAGAGAGAGAGAGAGAGAGAGAGAGAGAGAGAGAGAGAGAGAGAGAGAGAGAGAGAGAGAGAGAGAGAGAGAGAGAGAGAGAGAGAGATGTGTCCACCATGGCGACTGTAGGTATGTTTAATACCTCTGGTTCCTTATCCGGGAACTACCTCTTATTCTGCTATTGGGCCATAGGGTCACGTGGTAAAAGTAACTTTACGGGGCTGCTCGCAAGTAGGAGGGCTTTATGGAGCAGAAAAACGACAAAGCTAGAAAAATTATTTTCCACTCCAGAAATTAATGATCATGAGCTCGTATTTGATGGAGTCTAACTACATTGATCCGAAATTTCCTCCATGCGAGGAATATTCGCAAAATAGCTATATCCCAGAACATAGTCCAGAGTATTACAGCCGCGCCAGGGAGAGCGGCTACCAGCATCACCACCAGGAGTTATATCCTCCGCGGGCGAGCTACCAGGACCGCCAATATAACTGTGCAAGCATCCCTGAACCCGACACGCCAAGGGTGCATGGACTACCCCACTCTGCGCACCTGCTTGCAGGGAAAGGCCAGCCTGCGTCATGTGAAACCCCACAGTTATCCATGTCACCCGCCACCCCGCCGGCTGCAACCTCCGCCTGCAACCAAGCTACCCCGGAGCACCCAAACAGCTCTGCGTCCTCGAAGCAGCCCGTGGTGTACCCGTGGATGAAGAAAATTCACGTCAGCACTGGTAGGCAACGTGTATGTTTATGTTCTCTGCACTCTGCTCTTCTTGCTCTTCTCTCCTTTCCCTCCCTGTATCAGTCCCTCCGACTCCCATCTCGTTGCCAGCCTCTGCTCCGATAGCAGGGAAGCCTTTGAAATGGCACAATTGAGGCGGATTTACGACTCGGCACTGGTAATTACACCCACCATAAATTTTATAGCCGAGGTATACTCAGGGCAGCCCTATCGCCATGTGGCTTCTGCTGTTATGTATTGCGCGGTAGAGAGGGGGAGAGATGAATAAGAAGGAAAAAAGATCGAGCTTTGTAATGTTGCATTAATAATTTAGCTCGTAGTTGGATGTGAGGGTCCTTTCATTACGTTGAAAAGTTCTTAACTTCCCATTTAAATTTCTCCAACAGTTTAACATTCATTTATCCAATAAATCTTTCTGTCATATCCCTGTTGAGGCAAGTCTTGTTTACACTTCCTCCCCTTCTCCCTTTCTCTCTCTCTCTCTCTCTCTCTCTCTCTCTCTCTCTCTCTCTCTCTCTCTCGACTTTTCCCTTTTCCAGTGAACTCGGGTTACAATGGCACGGAACCCAAGCGGTCTAGGACAGCTTACACTCGACAGCAGGTGTTAGAACTGGAGAAGGAATTCCACTATAACCGATATTTAACTCGGCGGAGGCGCATCGAGATTGCCCATACCCTGGTTCTCTCCGAGCGACAGATTAAAATCTGGTTTCAAAACCGCAGGATGAAATGGAAAAAAGACCACAGGCTTCCAAACACCAAAGTCAGATCGTCTTCGTCCTCCTCCGGGTCCAATAGCAGCTCAGCAGCCGGCGCTGTGGCCGCCGCCGCGGCCCCTAACGCCGGGGCCAGCCCTGACGAGCCTACCGGAGCGCACCATGCGGAGGATATTACCAGGTTATAAAGCCGGTTATAAAGCCCGGTTATAAAGGCCGTCCGGGCCGCAGCGGAGACAACAGAACTGCTTATTTATAGAAGTTATATATTTTGTTTTCGTAGCTATCTTGTGCGGTTTCCTTTAAGTCCAACGTTATATAAATTGCATGTTATATAGCATGGATTAATGCGAACACCGATGCATTATTTTTACGTGATACAGGGTTTAATTTATTTAAAGCAGGGTTGAGATGTTTTTTATTGAGAAAAAAAATGTTTTCAATTAAGGAGAGAAAATGCAGAAAAATGTACATTTTGTCAACATGTTATCGTGGGCTAATCTTTCGCCCTGCTGGAAGGTGAAATGCACAATCTATTTATTTCAAACAACACTGGAAGGATATCATTATTATAATAGTTAGCCTATTTTTGGTAAAATAAAAAGAAATAGCTGGAACACTCCATTGATCTTGAAGAGTAGAAAATAATTTGTGAATTACGTTGTGTATTTTCACAAATCTGTTTTTTGTTTACAATTTAGTTTCGTGTTGTTGGTGTTGTGTTTTAAACCGTTAAAGAGGATTATTGTCTAGTGTACTTGTGATAATCATATTGGTCAATAAAACAATGAGTGTTTTATATATGTTTGCTCCAACTTCCTTTAGAGACGGTTTAGAGCTGTTGCTTTCAGCTCTACTTTCTGTGAGTAAATGAACATTTTATGAGGTGAACTAATTGCTCACCGTGTCTATAAGCTGCGATTGGGAAATATTTCGGCTCCTTGCGTTTTTTAATGTAATATTGTATATAACTAGTTGACCTGGTGTTCCTTGTGTGTCCTCAAATGCCACTTATAGAGGACATAAATACTTTCCAAATTTTCAAAACAGCAAATTGACTAGTTTATTCTGTGCATAGGCCTACGTGCACGATAATTAATCTAAAGGGCATTCAATTAACCATAAAGGCAAGACATGGAGGCCCTTCACAGGACTGCACTGCCCTGCCAGCTCTAAAAGATGAAGCTTTGCTTCCCACAACAACCTGAATGGAACAGCTGCATGAATCCTTCAGCATCCGTACACAAATGGTTTTTCTTAGACTATAGATTTCAGAAACATTTTTGGTGTGTCTTAATGAGATAACCCGATTTGATTCAACATTTTTAATTGTGGGAAAAAGATGAAGCCATACGTAACGAGTAGACAGAATCCAACGTCACGTCGTCTTGGTGAGCGTCAGGCTTGTGCTGGTGGGCATGAGGTTGATATTCTCATTGGTATTCTGGTCATTGTTCCCCTGTTTTAACCCAACGCCTTGCAAATTACAAACAACTCGCTTGGTCGTTTTTCGTTTTGCTCTGTATTTCCAACGTGTGCCAACACTATATTCCACATTGTGATGCTGCATTTCAAACCGATGCTTTGCTAGAAAGACGCCGGCGTGTTGGTGCTGAGGACACATGTGCTGCAACACATTGTTAAGACGCGAGTGTTTACGACCGCTGCCTGCGTTCTACAGGCATGCTAATATTTACACGCTGTAAAATGTGGATTAAAAAACATGTCACTTTGTAATTTGTTAACTGAAGTAGTAAGCGGGCCCTTGCCTCTTCGTTGTCCTTTTCCTTTATTTGTAGTTACAATGTTTTATTTTAGTTACTTTGCAGTTTTGTGAAAAAATACTTTTCAAATTAAAATGTGACTTTATCTTAAAGAGGCACGAGGACTTGATGGATTATTGAAATTGTGACATGAATGGAATTTATAAAATGACTTTCTTAGTGGGGGGCCGATGCGCACAAAGAGGCGAGGTTTCCCCCAACATCCATCTTGAATTAGGCTCTCGGTGTTGTCTTCTATAGCTTACTAATGCAGGGCCTATATAATACATTGTATTGGAAATGTGTGCCACGTGTAATCCACTGGATTCTAGCCATTGTCCTTCATTTTAATTTAGATATAAAGATTTTGCATGTTATTTTCAACATGTATGCGGTTAAAAGGCTGTGTTTGGACGTGGCTTCGGACTGGCGCTATAGAATGGCGCTGAGGCGGCGCTGAAAAATGAATCCAGGGCCTTTATGTAGCTGGACACATGAGAGAAATGAATGCGCATCTCTCTAGTCTCACAGGCTGTCGCCTCCACGTCGAGAGGCTCAAAGGTACTTTATTGAAATTAAAGGCAAAGCGCGAGAAGGCCGAGTTCACTCGGAGGACACGTTTTCTGAGCCATTAGGCTGACTGGAGTCCGCACGGCCGACCTCCCCAACCCGGGTGACCTGACAGGCCCGCTCGACGTGTTCCCTCCGTGCGTGCCGGCGTTGGTCCCCCTCGGCTTCAGCTTTCTTGTGCCCATAGAGAGGCCCGCGGAAGGTTACTGCGGAGGGCACTTCTTAATGTGTTGGCCTTTGTTCCCCTCGCTAAAGTCACCCGAAAGAGTTGCGCTGCTGGCCAGGAACCTGTTCAGCCGTACTCTGTGGGCTACCTTGTAGAACGACCTACACGTCTCCATGACTTCTAAATGGACAACTAGTGACTACACAAAATGTTTTAATTCAGCATGTATTTTTTTCTAGGTAACATTATGCTATAACACCGACACGGCCTATAAAATAAGGTATTGTGGATCAATCTGATGATCAACATTGATTTTAAAAGATACATGATGGGACACATGATAAATAGGAGTTTAACACATTATCTGCTGGGGTCACATGACCTGTGAGATAGAGACTCCGGGTTACACACCTACTGTGATAATGTGAGCTTTGTCTCCTTAATGCCATTAGAAGCTAGAGGGGAAGACGCCAACCAATAGCTTCTAAACACAAGGAATTGGACTGTGATGATAGTAATATAGTCCAATATGTCCCTCTCTGGTTCCCATCAGTATACCTCTCACTAAACATATTATTTATGTGGCTCTCTTTCTGCAAACACGGTGTTGTTCTCCTTCAGGAGGCATCAGAGGACTTGTCTCCTCGTCCTCCTCATGGATGCTCCCTACCAGACTAATGACTGAATTTATTGGCTTGTTTCATTGTCCTTGTGTTGCTCTCATGCCAAATCTGCAAGTGTTACTTAACACACAGTTGCAGCACAATGTCCCTGAGTGATGACAAACCGAGAGAAAGACACACTCCTGGAATCCAAAGGCGGACGAGGAAGACCCCTCGTAGGTCTTCGTTTGGTGGAACCATTGAAGCATTTTCACCAATATGTAGTCTGATATGTAGTCCTACACACGCAGGCAGGCAGCCAGTGTTCTGGTTTAATAGTGTTCTGGTTTAATAGTGTTCTGGTGCAATAGTGTTCTGCTTTAATAGTGTCCTGGTTTAATAGTGTTCTGGTTTAATGGTGTTCTGGTTTCAATAGTGTTCTGGTTTAATAGTGAATAGAACGCCCTGCAGCCTGCAGAGAGGATATCTCTTGTCATTACTGTAAGCATTATTTGTAAACCTTTATCGCCCTGCCTGGGTTTTGACATCCCAATTATCTGGCATACAACATGAGGCCTGCATTGGTGAAATTAAGAATGGAATTAGACATTATTAAAAGCTCTCAACGCTATCATGGTATAAATCAGTGATGAAACGTAATCTTTTTGGTGTCTTCAGAGACTCGTGGGGCCAGATATTGACCAGATGTCTCTGGTGATATTTTTCTTTTAATAACACACCATTTCAGCACATTTTCTGTCCATACCAAACACATTTATTTGTTTGTTTTTGTGTGGACAAATGAACAAACTAAATAATTGTGTTTTATTGTGTTTTAAACTATAGGGCCGCCAAACAGACCGCTGCACGGGCAGGCAGAAGGAGGTTATGTGTGTCAGTCTTTATTGGGAATATTTATTCAATGTAATGTTTTGTTGGAAATGATGTTTTAAAATGTTGTTATACAAATGTAATACTAGTGAATTTTCTGAAGTCCAACCTGACTTGTTCCTTGGCCATGTGCGACATCGCAGACCATATCATGTGTCGTGTTTCCAGCTCTTCTCCCACTGGTCTCAGGTGAAAGTCTTCCTGAAGCTCTTGGCTTTGCGATGGAAGCTCTCAGACCAGACTGTTGTTATGGTGTGCTGTGTGCGCTGTGTTTAAACCCGACATGGCAGCTGCATAAAGACTCAGAGTTGAAACTGGGGTCACGTTGCTATTTTCCAGGGACAGACTCTCTCTTGCATAGACCAGGGGTGGGTGTGTCATAAATCCGTAGTACTGTGTTCCTATCCTTTCAGCCAGATGCACCATCTCTCTCTCTCTCTTTTTCTCTCTCT
>OMNR01093206.1:0-10349 GCA_900303205.1 Mora moro
ACTTTAGGAAGCCTCTAAAGATCAGAAGCATATCTTTGTATATGTGTTTGTCTTATTGTATGTCCGGTCAATGATCCATTATCAGAACAAACTCGTTGTCACGGCGACGAAGTTCTGCGTCTCGCGTTGTGTTGGAGCTCCTCAAGCTAGAACAGCTTATTGCATCAGTGGCCATCTGACACACACACTATGATGTTGTGTCATCATTATGTAGCAGAGTACTCCAGTACAATACAAGCTGGTAGTACTCCAGTACAATACAAGCTGATAGTACTCCAGTACAATACAAGCTGATAGTACTCCAGTACAATACAAGCTGGTAGTACTGCAGTACAATACAAGCTGGTAGTACTGCAGTACAATACAAGCTGGTAGTACTGCAGTACAATACAAGGTAATAGTACTGCAGTACAATACAAGCTGGTAGTACTCCAGTACAATACAAGGTAATAGTACTGCAGTACAATACAAGCCAGTGTCCCGCCACGTCGATCTAAAACAACTCCTCGGCAAAGTAATTAGTTGTTTTCCCCTTGGATTAAAATGGCGTCCCGTCCAGACATGAGTAGAAATGTGATTCTAATAAATCTCCCGCCAAGTCCCGCCCAGCGCCCTCGCGCCACAGTTATGTTGCTTGTTAAACTCTTGGGGCGAGAGTCTTAAGAATCGAATAAAATGCCATTTGGTCATCAATGGGGGCATAGCATCGTCGCCGTATGAGTGCGATAGCGAGGATAAACATATGCTCAGTAAGTGGCGTTCCTGCAGCACCCGGACGATTACAGCTCCTGCTCTGTCATCTGACATTAGCGCATCATTAGCTAATGGCTACTGTTAGCATAGCGCCAGATGGCTGAATCCCAGTGTGAGGTCTTAATTCCCTTGAGGTTTGTTTGTTTAGGTGGATAAAAATGTACTATGACTAAGATTTACGATGTGGTCTTTCTGATAATAATAAAATACTAATCACAATCAGGCCAAAATACATGCTAATAATACTGTTATTTAATACAGTATTAAAAACACATTCATGATTTCACCTGTTCTCTCTGGAATGATTGGACCGTCTCCACGTCAATCGGCCGTCTGTGACTCAGTCATAAAGACTGACTTCCTGTCTACATCTGATTGATCTGTATTTAATCAAATGTGTTTTTATTTTGTATCACTATGCACTATGTTATTCACATATGTTTGGGTGTGAGTCAGGGTTTATGATTTGGTCACGAGTGAAGATGCTGGGCGGCTATCCAGTTTAGAGATTCCTCGGAATGATTTTTATTGTCTAAAGTGCTGAAATCAACGCATCGGGACAACACCAAACATGGGGTAGTGCGTTTTTACAAGTGATGATGTGTCTTTTCCCAGCAAAGCCGATTGAATGACCAGATTGAAGAGAGGGTTCTTATTTGTACGTACTTATAACCAGAAGACCACTCCAGCTTTCAAATATTAGTTTTCCACCAAGAGCACAGATTTTACATTTATTAGTTGTAACTCTGGGTTGTGGAGATAACAAAAGCAAAACCTGATGACTGATCCAAAGAACCATGAACTGTGAATTTTACCTGGAAGCATGTCTGTATTTCAGTACTTCAGAGGAGTGTAACCTCAATCTGTTCATCCTTAAAAAGCCAAGGCCAAATCTAAAGTGAACACAGGTTTTGTTGTCCCAACTTGTTGACATAAATCACCTTAAAAAATGAGTGGTGTAATGGAAAAATACGCAAACTGTTTTAGAATCCCAGCTTATGCTAGAGATCGTTTTTACATGCGCTTCCCAGCATGACTTCTGCTCCCGCCCGTGGCCAACCTCACCTCACCCCAACCTCACCTCACCCCAACCTCACCTCACCCCAACCTCACCTCACCCCAACCTCACCCCCACCTTGGTCTCAACCCCATACCGCGGCATCACCTTCACCTCCACCCACCTTGGCCTCATCCCCACCCTAACCCGATCCAAACAGGGGCAGGATTGTGTGGAATTCCCGGTAATGGCCAATTATGTAAACTAATGACGAAACTAATGTGTGTAGAGATGGTAGATAGGGAGGCCATGACTGTGACAGGGCCACTGCTCAGTTTTAAGCAGAGAAGCAGTTCCCAAAAGTCCCAAACACACGCCAGTGGGCGGTGATCGAAATGTGAAGGAGTCCACTCCACTGAGATTATTCTGGGGTTTGTTTACCTTCTGGTGTCTCAGTGTGAGTGGAAGTGATGTGTAGATTGTGATGCGTAGGAACATACTGTCACAACATCCGCGCCTGAAGGGACACCATTACTTTTACTATTCGGTGACTCATCAGACACGGTCCAAAGTGACTTGTTTTTTGTATACATGTCATCGAGCTGCAGGAAGGGTTAGGCATCTTGTCAAGGATGCCTATGAGGGGGTTGACTTGCATACTTCGGGGTTCGAACCCAGAACCTTTCAGCTGGGAGTCAAACACCCTGACCATTTGTTTTGTACTGCCTCCCTGCAGCTGATGGTCAGTGCGTTGTTGTACAGAGTTTGTGGTTTTACTAATTCAAGCGTCCACTGCTGAGGTGAAATGGAAAAACAAAAACAAAAAGGGTGAAAGGAGAACTTGTGTGTATATATATATATATATATATATATATGACACATGAAGCTACTGTAACAACTATTGACACCAAGGGCATAGCTTTGGTTACGCCGCTGCTCAAAACATTTGGACAGACAGACTATATTACCGTTACGATCAATAATACTAATGTTAACCAGTTGTTCCGACACTAACTGTATTTGTTGGAGCGACAGCACGAGCTGGACCTAAACCTTGTACACGTTTGGACGCAGTCCCGGTTCAGAGGCGCTGGTTTTGGAAGCTCCCCGTGCCTTTTAGTGTCAATCATTGTGGAAATGAAGACAATCAAAGTGTGTGACCTTTGGAAGAGGCTGAAACCAATGAAGACCAGAGTCTGTCGAACGATGTTCGACGGTGCAGACACGAAGCTGCCTTTGGTTACCTGTTGGGTGGCAGAGATCGGCGGGTGGAGCCGAGAGGGTCGCCAGGGTGACGTGGTTCACCTGGGCTAGGCTTGGCTTTTGATTTTGAAAACCTTTCTGAATCAGTTATTGGCTCGCGCGGTCTCCGTTGTTGCAGCCTCAGAGCCGGGTTGCGACACAGTGTGTGTGGGCCGACAAGTGAAAACATCTGCTTTGTAGTACAGACAGACAGTCTCCCACCTCCCCTGCTCCTGCCTTCATGAATTGAGTCAGCTTCCTCCCCAACGCTTCCAGTACATGTTGGAATAAGTAGCTTTAACATATGTTTGCATTAAGAAGATCCTAGATCCTCACATTCTCAATGGGACTCAACATGTCAAAGGACAGTGTGTCTGAACAATTCAAATGCTCTGGTTCGGCTAACACAGACGACAAGGTGAAACCCACCTGAACAAACCCAGGCGGGTGTTTGAACCACCCGGACCTTGTGCACCGTGCGTCAACAGTGGAAAACGCTAAGCTATCGCAGCATAGCACACTGCTGTTATTCCATATCAATGAATTCAGAAGGCTTTGAAATCATGTGCGCCTTCACGGACCATTGAGCCTGGCCTGCTTGATTCATCCCCCTCTCCCCCTCTCTCCCTCTCCCCCTCCCATCTCTCTCGCTCCATCTCCTTCTCTCTGCTGGGTTTTTTTATGGGCTGTAGGAACCAGCCCGGCCGTGAGCCTCCGCAGCTGGCTGGATTAGCGGAAGACGTGACCACAAAAGGAGAGAGTACTGAACGAATGTCCCGGCCGGGTGAGAAAGGGGAGATGAGCTCAGCACAACGGAGGTGATCTATGTGACGTCGGTCTCCAGAGCCATCATCAAGTGTCGAGTTCATCTCAAGAAATTTCCAAATAACATTTATCCGTCTGTCTGGAGGTCCCCGACAGCAAATATTATGGGGTTTGGGGGTTTATTAAACAGGGACTATGGCGAGACAGTTGACCCAGCCCTAGTTTAAACAGGTCTACGAACCGCTTTGAGTTCCTGAAAAGTTTGATGTATTCATCTGAGAACAGCTGAAAATCGGATTCCTCCTGTTTAAAGACGCCGTCCGGGGGGCAAACTGGGTAACCAAAGCAAACAGCACAGTACGACAGTACTCTGGACAGTACTCTGGACAGTACTCTCCGCAGTACTCTCCGCAGTACTCTCCGCAGTACTCTCCGCAGTACTCTCCACAGTACTCTCCACAGTACTCTCCACAGTACTCTCCGCAGCTTTCCCGTATTGAAAAATAAGTGGTCAGAAAAAAGACGTGCAAACCTTTTCTTCTAAAGCATGTTGTGCTGGCGACAGAGCTGGCGACAGAGCTGGTGACAGAGCTGGCGACAGAGCTGGCGACAGAGCTGGCGACAGAGCTGGCGACAGAGCTGGTGACAGAGCGGCCTGCCAGAGTACCACCACAGACATAAAACCCATGTCGACCCTCCATTTTATTTATCTTCCAATTATATGGACGCAGTGGTCCTCTCCATCGGTGCCGGTAGTTCCTCCATGGGGGTCGGTTAACCCCTGCCCGTTAGGGAAGGGCTGCATGAAGCTTTATGGGTCTTACTGAGTTCATTACCCTTCCGTAATGAGTTTTACTGTGTCTTACCGTGGTGCTTTAGCGTCTTCTCTGCTTCGCCGTGACCTAATGCGCAAAGTTTCAGAACACAAAGTTCACAGGCAAGGGGATTAAATGTCCTTATTTGCATATCCCTTGATTCTCCTTTGAAGAACACAATCGTGACCTCATTCCCCCAGTCTATTTCTTTCGTTTCGGTTGGATTTGATTAAACGTCTGTGCAGCTATGTGACATTAGCATACCGTGCAGTGTGAAGATCTGTGTGGGCCGACACCTGCAATATTACATTTACATTTACGGCATTTAGGGCATTTAGCAGACGCTTTTATCCAAAGCGACTTACAAGTACATTTGTTCGGAAGAGACAACAATATATTTCTGAGGTAAATAAAGATATGAATAGAGCAGGTCTTCCAGCATTCCAGATTGCAGGGTAATAGCAAAATATTCCCACTGCTAGGATGGCTGCATAAGAGCAGGGAAGTACAAAATTACGCAGCTTTGTTGTAATTTGTACTATTCGATGTGGCCAAGGAACCACAGCTTGTCTGGTCCTTCACCTCCTGATAATCTTGCGATGTTTCCCTGGGCTCGGGGGGAAGGTCAAACAACCAAACAAGTAATACAAAGAAACATTCCAATTCCCCACACCCCTCTTGGCTCGAGCCGGAGCTCTGTAAATCCTTGAAGAAGAGGTTTTGGCGTCGCACGTCTGTTTGGCGTCGGGCGGTGATGCGTGGAATGTGTCTCTTCTCGCACCGAACACCGCGGGGAGGGAGGGCGTGTTCAGGTCCTGCTTCCAACGCAGCTGGGTTTTTTTTTGGCGCGTTTGTTTTGTTCTGAAACGTTAGTCCTCATCGTCCCCTGAATGGCCCCTGGCCGTCTGTTTGGTTTCCTCGGTGGAGACCTCTGGGGTACGCGAAGAGAAGACGCCAGCAACTGAAAGCAACGATATTTCATATTTAATATTCCATGCGAGGCCCTGGAGGCGTGGTACTAGGTGTGGTGCTTCCATTAGACCTTCTTGTTTCCAAGGTAGCGGTGGACATTCCCAGTCATGGGAATAAGCTCCGGAACATTCTGTACCCCTCATATGAACTACCTCAACGGTTCCCCCGTCACGCTGCCTGTGATTTGTTGTTCTTATCTCTTGACGAGGAGGCCCACAGCCTAGAATTACAATTAATCAATAATCAATCATTGATCGATCAATAATCCCACCCCTCCAGCTGCCTGCTGTGTGTGTGTATTGTGCAGGGACTGATTTGGACCAGCCAAAACCAGATTTCTGATGCTGGGTCCCTTTCTTCCTCATACCACCCCAGCCTCTCCGGGTGAAGCCCCAGATAGAGCCAGCGTGCGGAGAAGGAGCGCCCAGGAGGTGCGCCCGGAGAGAGGCACCTGCTGAGGGCCCCCCGAGGGGCCCACAGCAGGGATCACAGACACGGAAGACATAATACATAATAAGAACATAATACAGTGAGGTGTAAACACAACCAAACAGTGGGCGATATTAGGAGGAAGACAAAACAAACATGAAGAGATTGTTGAGTTTGTTGAGGATGGTGGTTTCTTGGAGGGGCTGTATCAGATCCGAATCCTCCTCCACACGGCATCAACGTCACACCTGGGAGGTAAAGAAGGGGCCCTTTAAGTCTAAACGAGCAGCGAGGCGGTTCTGACCGGTTCCTGTTCTAATGCACATTATCACAGTCTCAACCGGTCCAATCCGGCCTCGTAGCACAACCGGATCCATTAAACACAAATTGCACATCGCAGGTCACAAATCACTGCAACGTCGAGGAGGATGAAGAAATTGGGAAAAGCGCTGTGGAGGAAGGGTGTTGGGGGGATCTCCGCCGAGGGAACAAGTTGCAGCATCTGGTTGTAATCGAGGCCCGGGCCGAGGACACTGCAGCCAGGGAAGGCTGTTTATTTCCCACTGGCTGAGCGGCCAGTTGGCCCTGGCCACTTGATCGACTGGCACACTGTGAATGGGGCTCTTTCTGCGGGTTTGGGCGCTGGGCAGAGAGAAAACACACCGGTTCAAGGTACACGTTGACATTTAAAAACATGAAAGACCAGACCAAGTGCGAAACCCAGTTTCCTCCCAAACACACAAACGCATGCACGTTGCTCCTGGTTGTGTGTTCGTTTAAATGAGGCGGTCTGACACCGCTCTAAGGGGTGTTAAGCAGAACTAGTTTAGTCTGAGTGTAAACATTCCACGTGAGTTCTGAAGTGGTTAGTCTGTATGTACGCTGCCACATGTTAGTGGTGCAGTGTTCACACGACGCCAGGAAAAGATGCAGACGTTTTACTTATGAAAGGGACCGGGAATAATCACCTCACGAGTGTGCTGCATCAACACAGCTGTGTCGATTTCTCTCAATATGAACAAAAATGCATTTGGTCCATCATTTTTAACCTCAGTGAAACATAGTCAGTCATGCAGAGCGGAGGTCCCGTGCTGGTGTTGGAGTTTGTGCTCGCCATGTACTGCGGTTCCCAGTCGCTCAAACAAACAATAACAACAGCTAGGAACACTAACTAGCGGGCCTTCAAGAACGTGAGGCAGTGCAAAAGGAACGCCAGACAGAAATGTCACTCCCACGTTCTGAAAGTAAATAGTTGGCAAGTAACATTTCCCACGAGAGGTAACGACGCTAATGACAAAACAACCCGACCTAATACATGGAATTATATCTGCGGATTTACCAAGGGTCCTGCTTCTTTAAAGTCAACATTCAATTCTGCTGTTAAAATGAGTCCATGAGTGCAAAATGCATTTGGTGAGACTAAAGTCGCTGTACATTTAGGCCATGCTTTGCTGTGCAACAGTTGGTGAGTAACCTAACAGTTTGTTTCCACAATCATTTTTTGTGTGCAACGAGGGTATTGCATTCCTCTTCGCAACCCAACCAAGGAGGACTGATTTAGAAAACTAAAATGGCATCGGTGATTCTGTAAAACAAGGCTCCAGTGGCCAGTTAATTCCCTGTTTGTGTTGTTTTGATGTCGCTGTACGTCTCCCGGTGGTAAATACCAGCTAGATGAGTTGTAGTGTTCACGGTTGACAGCTACAAGTACGTTTCCTCCGAGTGTTGTTTTGGTATTTTCCTTCAGTAGGCCTAGTATGTTGTTTTAATCAGAGCTATAACCTAACAAGTTTAGACTTTATCAAACAACTTGAACAACTAGAAATTCCTGGGAAAGAAAACTCTTCAGAAGGTAAATATTTTCTCTGGTTGACTTGGAAGAGAAAGAAACAAATGTAAGTCCGTAGGTTGTTGTTAAAAATCGGCCAATTAGCTTGTGATAAGGTGAACAAGCAGATCAGCCCCATCTAAACATCAGACAAAAAACAGCTAACAAGCTCTGCTTGTACACCCTGCTATTCACTTAGCAACCTGCCCTCCCCTTCGCAACATCCTCTTCACTTAGCAACTGCCCTTCTCTTAGCAACCTGTCCTTCACGTAGCAACCTGCTCCTCATGTAGCAACCTGCCCCATCACTTAGCTTCCCTTAGCAACAACCTATTCGCTTAGCATCCTGCCCTCCCCTTAGCAACCTGCCGTTCACATAGCAACCTGCCCCATCACTTAACAACCTGCCCTTCACATAACAACAACCTCTTCCCTTGAAGGTTACTGAGACATGTCATTTTAAAGGTCGACATACTTGCATTAACATACTTGCAGTAGTTTTGACCATGTACTTTTTTGACCAATGGAGTTCTGCACCCAGTAGACTACTGAACAATAGCCTGTGTAGCTAACCTGAGGCTCCTCCACGCAGGGAACCGAGTCGAGTTGAAGGCATGAGGCTGTCGGATGGGGAGGACCTGTTAGCCATGGTAACGTGAAGGTGTTCACAGTTGGTTTGCATTACAGTAGTCGTAGCAGCAGCAGTATTGGAACCTGAGCAACACTCAAATTAACTTCAAATGAAAGTCTTCTTAGCAGTTACAGTTCTTGGTATTATCCAGGCCTTTGACTGATCCATCTATTTTATAGCCTTTTGATTATGATGTGAGCGTCCAGAGGATGCATGTCTAAGTGGTATGTGTAATTATGGTTATTATTACCGAGTGTCTTGTGGACATCGGAAGACTAATGACTTGTTTACTGAACTTAGCCCTCTCTCTCTCCCTCTCTCTCCTTCTCTCTCTCCTCTCCCCTCTCACACCTCTAACAGTCTTCTGTGACTCATTGCGCGAACTCTGCTGGCCGGCATCATAATGCCTTCATGGCGCCCTCTCAAATGCCATTATGACATCAACCACGACCGTCATGACGTCCTCCCTTGTCATTATGACTGAAAGGCCTTCATGACATCAACCACTATGCTCTATGCTCTGACGCTAAATCTTACCCCAAAACCCCAACCCCGAGTTGGCAATAGTTGAAAATCGGCGAAGTTCCCCTTTCACCAACCACCTACCATCATCCCAGATGGCGTTGTGATGTCAGCCAGCTACCCGTTAAGTGCTGTGCAGAGTAGTACAGCACATCATACATCAACTAATGAGGGACGAAGCACTTCTTCAAGCGACAGATCTCATGGATGCATATACATGGTCCCAGTGAAATTAAAATAGTAAATAGTAAATAGTAAAACGTTTGTAACGTTTGTAACGTTTGTAATATAATGATCATAAATGCAGTTTTTTTGGAATTGCTTGCCAAGCATAATATTATATGAAAACAAAGGACCCTGTGAGGGGCTTTGGCAGAGCATGCTGCATTTTCCTGGAATAAATGCCACGTTTCCAATAATTACACCTAATTACTGGCCAGAGCTGCCTGTCGTGGTGTTTTGTGTTTGTTCGGAAGAGAAAAATACAAGATGGCACGTATCGGCATGGTAACGGCGGTGGTGATGTTTGTCTCCTGTGCTAAAGTAAACTGTAGGGCCGCCCGTGACAGAGCAAAAGGGAACTCGGACTCGGAAACAACAGCTAGCTTTACTGAAAAGCAAAGTCGTAATCCCACGGTCAAGGGCCTTTCTTATTCCCCATCGCTGGTCGGATTAATGAACCCCTGGGACAGGAGCATAGTTTGAACGCCTGGCGCACTGGAGACACTGCAGTCAGTAAATCACCAGATATCTCTCTGAATAGAGGAGACACCAGGATGTGAGTAACCAACGAGGACCACACACACACACACATCCACTCTCCTGTGAGGTGTGAGCTTGGTCACACACACACACACACACACACACACACACACCCACACACACACACACACACACACACACACAAACACAAACACACACACACACACTGCAGAGGAGCCTGTTCACGATAGCATTATTGATATGATAAATCAACTCTGTAATGCAGAAATTGAGCAGAACAAAAATATTTACAAAGCAACAACGCGAGGCAGCGTGACGCGTAAACACTGCGGTGGAGGCACGTGCACACGCCTGTCCTCGCTAGTGCACGTGGACTTATTTCCCATCATGCATCGCTTTCCCCCAGATCCTCACCCTGGCGTTAGCAAACTGTAATAACACTAACTTAATACCTAAACGTAACCATCTCTAACCTAACACATAAACTAACCATCTCTAACCTGATACCTAAACTAAACATCTCTAACCTAACACCTAAACTAACCATCTCTAACCTAATACCTAAACTAACCATCATCGTCATTTAGTGGACACTTTTATCCAAAGCGACAGTGAATTCAGATACAGGTCACTCAGGAGCAGGTGGGGGCTAGAGCATCTTGCTCTATGGTC
>OMNR01093245.1:3401-14471 GCA_900303205.1 Mora moro
ATATACATTATATATATATATATATATATATATATATATATATATATATATATGTATATACTGTATATATATATATATATATAATATGTGACGACTGAATGTTGACTGCGATATGAGTTATCCGCTAATGGCTTGTGAAGATATGGCGATGATCATTTATGATATGATGCCACACCCGGCTAAGAGCCTGACCTTGCGCATCTGCACCGGCTCCGAGTTGGTCTCTACAGATTGGTCAGACCCCAGGGAGAACCGCTGAGAAGGACAAGCACATGTTCCTATCACCGCTTTGAATGGCTTCTAGAGTTGGAACATTCAGAATGGAGACTGGTAGCTCTTGAGATAACCTGAAACTGTATGTAGGCTACTCCTCTCTGGTACCGGCCTACTGGTGGTCTATATGTAGGATACTCCTCTCTGGTACTAGCCTATTGGTGGTCTATATGTAGGATACCCCTCTCTGGTACCAGCCTACTGAGAGACATTTTTACACTACGGCCAATAGCCATATCTCCTTTGTACTTGCAAATACATTTTCTTATTCGGATTTAAAGAAAGCATCTCAAGCTAAAGACATGCTGATGGGTAGACAGAGAGCCAACACATATACAACAATTGGAACAATTGAATCACATATTTTTAAGCATTTTCAGCACCTAAAAGGGGGGATATTGGAAAACTTGGGATCCGTTACCTTGTCCTCTGCATTGACCTCGGTCTTGGAGGGCTCCACTGTCTCCATGGTTACCTCCAGCCTGCGCTCCTCCGGGCGGCCGATCCGCAGGGGTGTGGAGGTCTGGGGCTGCTCCAGAGGGGCTAGGGGGATCCCTGCCTCAGCTAGGGCGGCCTGGGAGAAGACCGGGGCACTGACCGGGCGGGCCCCTCGGTGTAAGCCTACCGCTGCCACTGGGAAGAAAGAAGACACCACAGTGAACATGGGAGGGGAAGATAGCGAGCTGTAGCGTGTGCAGGGTTTTACAAACATTAGAGCTGTTGAGTGGAGAGCTTAACACACATCCACACCTTGCTTAGAGTTAGTAGCGAACCTTGATGCATACTGTACCTTACCTACCTGTGTACCTTGTTGCCTAGAATAGGCATCACACGTATACATATCCATGTGGAGGAATGCAAGCTGAAGCTTTGTTTTGATGTCATACTTCAACTCATCGATTGCAAGTCAAAGCAGGAGTTAGAAGTTGGGCCGCAAAGCATTAAGTATGGTTGAGATGTTGAAAGGAGAATGATACGTCTTTGATAGGTAGCTGGATGAAAGCTCCAAGAAGAATCGTCAACATGCGTGGATCTGTCCTCTTCTGAAGAGTAATGACTCTATTCTACATTAGTTTGTTTTTTCACAAGGCTGAAAAAGCTTAAGCAAGTGCGCGCATTTCAGCTTGACGCGAAAACAAGCGAAATGACAACAAAATGCAGACTAGGATACCTGACTCTGTGTGGTCAACATCTAGCAGAACAAACCAATCGTCCACAACATCTCTGAGTTGTGTTGCTGGAAGTCTCTCCTCCAGGATCCTCTTCCCGAACAGAGTCCTGCTCTCGGGGACAGCTGGTGCCAGCTTAGCCACGGCACCAGGCCGTACATCTGGATACATCTGAAAACGCTGCTCGATGGCAACTGCCAAAAATCACACAGGTATTGTTAGGTATTTTAATTGTTCTGCATAATATCAAAAAGTCAACATATGCTATTTGCTGATTCAGCAAACAAAGTTAATATTGAAAAATAAATCACATTGTTCTCATGGACATGTGATGATTGTGGAGTAAGGGTACCTGATTTCTTAGGCACCACATCCAGAAGAATAAACCAATCGTCTTCTACATCTTTAGCCTGCCATAGAACAGCTTCCTGCTGCCTTATCTGCTTCACTGCAGAACCTCTAGAGGATCTCTCCTCTAACACATGAACCCCTGCTGAGGCTCTTCCCTTGGGGTACACACTGTCACGCTCACCTATGGTCACGTGGTGGGAGATACAGAACATAAATGATCCAACTTCTAGCATTCATCTACGATACTACCATCCACAAAACATTAGAGGAAAATACTGAAATGATACAATAAAGTACCTGTTGGCAGCTTTCTACTTTCTTCCACAATACTTTGGAAGAGCAAAAACCAGTAATCTCCATCCTCTCTCTGTATCACCGTGGGCACCTGTGGACGTCTCTTCTCCACCACTACAACCCTCTCCTCCTGCTTCGTCTCCCTCACGGATACCCCCACCTGGGGCACCTGACCACCAGCCTTCCTTGTTACCGGGGAAACTGAAAAAACAAGGGAAAAAACAGGGACAATCATAACCATCACCTCTTGGAAATGTCAGTCAATAGTTGAATAGGGATTGTCTTATCTATATGGTCGAATCAAATCAACTTGGATGGAAACCATGTTGTTTAGACTCATTCGCTTGGTTAGATGCGTTTAATATTAGTTTACTTTAATTAAGTAAGACATGCGTTTTTGATGAATTGTTGAATGAAGTAAGATATGAGTGTTTGACGAACAGTACCTGGGGAAACATCGAAGAGGCTGAACCACTCATCTCCTCCCTCCCTCTCTGATGGGTAGAGTGTCACTTGGACATGTTTGAATTCAGACAGACTTGTCTCCTCTCGCCTTCTCTCCTCAACAATTATCGTCTTCTGCCACGTCTCAGTGGTCATCCCCTCTATACCGGAGGTTTTGCGAACATCCAGGGGAGTTTTAGCTGGAGGAAGAGAGAGAGAGAACATTAATGGAGCTGAAAGTCACTAAAACAAGAAAAAGGGAAGCGTGTGAACACAAAGCAGACATATTTCTATCAAAAGAAAAAAGCCACGGAGGCTAATTTGGCTAGCTGGGTTAAGCACACAAAAGTGTGTAAAAGTGTAAAAGAGCACCTGATGGAACAACGACAGCATGGAACAACACAGACCAGTCGTCGTCTCTCTCGGACGGAGGCAGGGCCGGCGGCTGGCCAATGTCTTCCAGCTCTGGCCTTAGCTGAGCCATTTCTGTGATGGTTTTAAGAGGTCCCATGACATCTGGGTAAACTTTACTGAGCACTGTGAGAGAACAGATTCAGAATTATAATCTTTAAGTAGATGGCTATATGTTCACTGTTATCATCTTTACTGTCTGGTAAGATGAAGGATAAATCGTGGTGGGACCTGGAGCTATATAGGTAACTTCTCTGGGAACAACATCCAACAGCATAAACCAATCGTCTTGTTCTCTCGTTGGAACTTCCTGTTCTGGAAGAGTCTGTCTGGGAAGCCTCTCATCCTCTTTCTGGATGACCTTTTCAACAGTAACTTTGTCCACAGATTGAAAGGTTTGCTCTGCAGACACAGTGGCAATGGTGGATGGTGCCAATGGTGTCTGGAAGGACAAGTCCTTCCAGACAACTGTGAGAAACACAGAGAGATTCTAAGATGTTCCACCATGGAAAGGACTACATATTAAGCATATATATATATATATATATATATATACATATATATATATATATATTCTACATATTAAGCATAACACATTACATTGACTAAGATGCAGATCAAAGGGGAATGGGGTAATACCTGATAGCACAGCAGATGGCGGTGTAGAGCAAACATCCAGTAAGACAAACCAGTCATCTTCTACATTGTTAATGAGCAGCGCTTGCTGTGTTTCAGCTCCATATCTTAGCATATTTTCCATCACTAGGTTTTGCACAATGCCCCCAGTCATCTTCTCTCTTTCATCAGTTGTCTTCTCAGCCAGAGGCATGGATGTCATTTTTGGATGCTCCTGTACACTCTCATCATCAATTGTAACTAACAAACAAGAGATACAACTCTTCAGAGACAACATGTAACAAAGTCCCACAAGGTATAAAGCAATTTAGGAAGAAAGTGATTTCTGCTGTGCGCTGAAGCAAAGCAAAGGATCTTTGCAGTACCTGGTGACATGTAGGTGTTTTTTCTTAGAACGTAGAACAGCACAAACCAGTCATCTTCAACCCTCTCCAACACTGGCTGTGGGATCTTTTGTGAGCCCGCTGTCTCTAGTTCGAGACGTATATCCTTCACCATTGCTTCCCTTTTGTCCTCGACTGTTGGACCTGTCTCTTCCACATCCTTCTGACCGCACTCCAAAAAGTTAACTACTGCAAACACAATCCCAGCAATGCCAGGTAAGTGCTCATATAACAACATAGAATGCACAGTGCTGGGGAATTACTTGGAAGGTTTGTTTAGAAATACCTGGTGGGACATATGGGATCTCTCTGGGAACGACATCCAGCAAGATAAACCAATCATCATCCCTGTCCCCAAGGACCACTTCTTCTCTTGTATTCATCTCATCAAGAAGGACCTCCCTTCTCTCCACAACCTTTGTTTTTATACTCTTGGTGGTGAAGCTTTCTTCTGCTGGTCCAACTGTAGAGGCTATAAAAGAGTAACACATATACACACTATATACACTGTACTAGAAGAACACACTCCTTATTCATGCCCTTCGGCTGGCTGCGTGAGCCAGATACTAGGTCATACATTACTAGTTCACAGTCAATGTCGTGCTGCTGCCAATAGACTGCATGCAACATATTACATTGGATTCGTCTCTACGAATTAGAGCTGGTCATAAGAGTAGTTAAGTGTGTTAGAGGATGCATGGATGTAAACATGTATGAAAGACTGTACCTTGTGGTTTGGAAACAGCCTTATATGGGAAGCAGTCAAACAGCTGGAACCAGACATCCTGCAGGTGGATTTTTAACACCTCCTCCTCAAACACGGACGTTGTTCTGATTTCTCTCTCAATTTTCCGTCCTGCCTTCTCCTCGTCCTCCACTGATCTTAACACAGACGGCTCTGTCTCTACTTGTTGTTGCCAACTCTCCTGGACGACCATCTTTCTAGCACACCGCTGGCTCACCACGACTTGAGTGGTGCCGTCTACGAACCCAGATATGAACCTCTCCTCGACCTCGTCCTGCCACTCTTTCTCAATCTGACCGAGTCTCGCTACAAACTCATCCTTCACACTCTCAACTATCGTCTCTGTGTCCCCCTGTGGCAGCCCACCCTCTGTCTCTGTGTCCTCAGAAAGTAAACCCTTAAAAAACACCAGTTTTATTTCTTCTTCCAATTCGTCCACCTCATCTTCCTCTAACGTCTTCCCCATCGCTGTCTCTACCATGTCATTCTTCCAGTTAAGCGTTCTCTCTGATTGAACTTCCTCTTCCTGTGCCATCTTTTCCACTTCCTCCTTCCCTAACTCCTCCTCGATCACCTCCTGGATCTTCTCCGCGAGCTCGTCCACTTCCTGAAGCCTCTCCTCGAGAACCCTCACCTCCCTCAGCCTCTCTTCCAAACTCTCTGTTTCTCTCAGCTCGTCCACTAACCCCATGCCCTCCTGTAACCTGTCAATGACCTCTGTGTCTCTAACAACACACCCCTTCATGTCCTCAAACTGGGACTGGTCTAGGGAGGAGGCTAGGGATGAGGCTAGGGGAAGCAGAAGAGAGAGAGGTAGGAGAAGAGCTTCATAAGTTATGAGTATCATATAATGCTTTACTTTACACAGAATCTGATCAAATTATCACAGACAAATGTCACATTAAACAATTCATAGTTTTACAAAACCAAAAACTCACATGGAAGTGTTCCCTCTTGCCTGATGGTGAAGTGCTGGTACCAGTGGTCTGGCTGTTTAAACTCTGGCTGGAATAGTCTGTCCACGGAGCTCCTGTTTGCATAGCTGATTGTGGCAGATGACACTGACAAAAACAATTGTGAGATTCTTTTTTCATTTAACAAGGGAAGCATAAAATACTGCGATAGTGACATAGGCCAGCATGAAACATACTGGTGACTACAATAAACGCATCAAAATAATAGACGAGAGGATAGAGACATTGAGACATCAGAGACATCGTGAAATACCTGGCTGCTTCATGGACTCAACAGAGGGGATAAAGGGAAGAGAAGGATGGCGTTGAAGCAACGGAAACCAGAGATCCTCCGGCCTCTGGCCATGCTGCCACCAGGTGGCAGAAGACTGACCAGAGCGCCCCCAGGACGGCGCCGGTGTACGGCCAAGCTGCTGCCCGGCTGAGGGACAGATCACTGCTGTTACGCAATTGGTTGGCGATTGAAGTGATGAAAGCGATGTTAGAAAACAAGAGGTATAGGCGGCACACAGCTGTGAATCCAATAAGCTGATGTTAGTGCAAAGTGTCATGGAAGCTGTGAAAATGTGAATGTGTTTGAGTCATGTGAGTTGCACATGCGTCGGAACATCACAACAGCATGAAACACGGCCATCATGTTTTATTGATCCCTTTAGGTCCTGGATAGCGAAGCAGAATGTAAGAAGAAGACAGACATCTTGTTTTACTGAACCCTTTAGGTCCTGGATAGCGAAGCAGAATGTAAGAAGAAGACAGACATCTTGTTTTACTGAACCCTTTAGGTCCTGGATAGCGAAGCAGAATGTAAGAAGAAGACAGACATCTTGTTTTACTGAACCCTTTAGGTCCTGGATAGCGAGGCAGAATGTAAGAAGAAGACGGCCATCTTGTTTTACTGAACCCTTTAGGTCCTGGATAGCGAGGCAGAATGTAAGAAGACGACGGCCATCTTGTTTTACTGAACCCTTTAGGTCCCCGAGGCAGAATGTGAGAAGCAACAAGTGTAGGATTCACACGGTCATAGTGCCATGACGAAGCACAATGTGATCGTTCAATGAAACCACAATTTCAATTTGTGACAAGCCACACCGTAACCTGTCAACACCACATGAACGTTGAGGTCATCTTGCATGTGGTGGTGGGCTAGGCTCTTCAAGGTCAGGAGGAACATATGCATACATATACAACATATGCATCTAACACGTGATATTACGTTAAGCAAAAACGTAATATCACGTTAGTTAGTTAGCCTAAAGGAAATAAAACGTGGTAAGCCAAACAAAAACAATGGTCTGATGCATTGTTTCCCACACGGTTCCTTTGTACCTGACGGCGTTGGAGAGGGCCATGGCTGGTCAGACTCCAGCACCAGGAACCAATCATCTACCTCAGCTCTGCTGGAGGCTGAGACAGCTTCATCTCCAGCTGAAGCGGTAGGAAGAAATAACTCAAGCTTGCCCTGGCTGTGCTCCCTCCCCCAACACCCCACCAACCCATAGCATGTAGTAGTATATGACAATACCTCCATCCAGGTTACGCGACAGCCTCTTGCTGGCCGAGCGAGTGAAGCGAGGAGCAGGCCGTTCAATCATGGCGCTGGCCTGGCGGGTCTGGGCCTGAGTGCGTCCGCTGTAACGGAACTTAGAACCCAGGACCAGGAAGCGTCGAGACGACGGGGGCTCTACTGTTGAAACCCTGGGAGAAACATGACAACAGATAACATGTCCAATATTATATATAATAACAATAACATATATAACTACAGCATTGATAGCTCAATTCCCATAAAATATCCTGTTTGCACAAATAGAAAATAATATCCTGACTGATAATATATATATACTAAAAATATCTCTGTCAACCAAGGTCCTGACTGATAATATGGAACCAAAACAGTGGCAATGGGGGGTGGGGAGTTCCCTGGTTAAACTACTAACTAACCCTAACCCTATCATTAAGGTAAGAGGTCATTTATGAGGGTAAGAGGTTGAGTGTCAGGAGGCCATTAGCATGTATCCAGTAAACAGAGAAGCTTAGCGAAGTTACCTGAAGAACGTGTGGTGTTCTACAGACACCTTCCACAGCTTCTTTGAGGCCTTGTAGTTGGGCAGTTTGAAGCCTATCGTGCTCTCATATTGCTCTTGCTATGTACAAAAACAAGTGATTTAGGCTTTTTGAAAAAAGTACATTTTTAAACAAATAATATCATATCACAATTAATTATTTAATAAGGTAAACGTAACATATACATTAAGTAATTCATGTAAGGTCCTCAAATAATATTAATTAATTAATTACATTTTGTGTTTTAGCAACAGCCCTGAAAAATATACAGTACATCATATACATTTGGAAGAAACTTAAAAATCTCTATTTAAATATAACCATATAAAATAAATAAAATAAATAAATAAAATACAGATGAAATGTAAGTTTTACCTCCGATGGTCGTATTTTAATGAAGAAGCTGCTTCGCCTGTAGGAGAGCTTGAGAACTTTGGGCCAGGGGAAACGGTTGATCCTCAGCTTATCTTTGTAAACCATCAGACCCCCGGAGCAGACCCCGAGCATGATGTCTACGCCCTCCAGGTCCTACGTCAACACAGCCGCAAACAGTGGACATCGTTTGTTTGATTTGAACCATTCAGCTGTTGAACACTGCTGAACCAAAGTAATGCCATTGACTTTATACTGTGCATCTACCACTCATTGGCCACTAGGAGGCAGTGTTTTCCACCGTTAGGGTAATGGCTTTGATGTCAAACAGGATGGACACCTAATTATATAATTGGGAATTGCATGTATCTGTTATTATGCAGACATGCTATTACCAAATGATTACATTATACATTATTACTTTATAAATGAAAAAGGATCGTTGAAGGTTTGTTGTGAACATTGGAAGTACTGCTTCCAGAAATTGGACAATTATTCTACCCTTTAATAATTTCAATGATAAACTGTTAGAAACTTTAAACAGCAGATCCAATTCATTGCATATCTCCGGTCCAAACCTTGGCTTGGTGCAGGTCTACTCCATACATGGACAGCTTCTTAGCATTCTCCAGGAACAACAGGTCTGCCTGAGCTGGACTCATTGACCTAAATAAACAATCAGTTAGTGTCAAAACCTAGGAAATATTGTCCACTGAAGGCTCTCTGACCCATCGAATTCAGAGTGCTTCTGTGTACGCTATCGTGGTTACACACACTATATGGTGGAACCTGATCAAGTCCTGCCTGGTCTTATCTAATAGACCCAGAGAGGGTTAGGGTTAACCCTCACCACACCACCCATCCAGCCAGACTTCACCTGTAGGTACGGTGGAGCTCCATGACCTTGTCCTCCAGCTCAGGACTCTGTCCGGGCGCCAGGCTCAGCTCCTTGACGTAGGCGGATCCGTGGACCTCGGGATCGTATTCACCCAGCTCTGACTGGGCTGCGTAGGAGCCCAGCAGGGAGAGGGTGACGAAGGAGCAGGGAAGCACCCCGCTCATGATGTCCTTCCTGAGCTGGAGACACAGGTAGTACCTTCAGGAGAACAACACGGTATCTTTAACAACATGCAGTGCTGAGCAGAGCTTTACATTTAGCAGATGCTTTTATCCACATCCATATTAACACATTTACAAGTCAGGGCTAACCCTAACCCTAACCTGCGAGCAACTGGGCTAACCCTAACCCTAACCTGCAAACAACTGGGCTAACCCTAACCCTAACCCTAACCCAAGAACAACTAGGCTAACCCTAACCCTAACCTGAGAACAACTAGGCCATCCCTAACCCTAACCTGCAAACAACTGGGCTAACCCTAACCCTAACCTGCAAACAACTGGGCTAACCCTAACCTGAGAACAACCAGGCTAACCCTAACATGAGAGCAACTAGGCTAGCCCTAACCCTAACCTGCAAACAACTGGGCTAACCCTAACCCTAACCTGCAAACAACTGGGCTAACCCTAACTCTAACCTGCGAACAACTGGGCTAACCCTAACCGGCTAACCCTAACCCTAACCTGAGAACTACTAGGCTAACCCTAACTAACTGAGAACAACTGGGCTAATCCTAACCTGAGAACAACTAGGCTAACCCTAACCTGTGAACAACCAGGCTAACCCTAACATGAGAGCAACTAGGCTAGCCCTAACCCTAACCTGAGAACTACAAGGCTAACCCTAACCCTAATCTGAGAACAACTAGGCTAAACCTAACCCTAACCTGAGAACAACCAGGCTAACCCAACACTGAGAACAACTAGACTAACCCTAACATGAGAACAACTAGGCTAACCATAACCTGAGCACAACCAGGCTAACCCTAACCTTAACCTTAGAACAACTAGGCTAACCCTAACCCTAACCTGAGAACAACCAGGCTAACCCAACACTGAGAACAACTAGACTAACCCTAACATGAGAACAACTAGGCTAACCCTAACCTGAGAACAACCAGGTTAACCCTAACCTTAACCTTAGAACAACTAGGCTAACCCTAACCCTAGCCTGAGAACAACTTGGCTAACTCAAAGCTGAGAACAACTTGGCTAACCCTAACCTGAGAACAACTAGGCTAACCGTAACCCTAGTGAATAGCTGTATGAATCTCAACACAAGGTTAACAAGCGTAGCAGTTAGAAGTTAGCATTTGTTTGTATAGGTTTTGAAGGACCTGGTGATGTCTTCGGTAAGCTGTGCTGGATCAGGGGGGTAGAACTTGACGCTGAACGTGAACTCGTATATCGCCCCAGAGACATGCTTCCGGATCTCTTTGGAGGCGTCCAGCCATGTCTGCCGAGTGGAAAGGTTTGGAGAAAATGTTTTTTAAGGTAAGAGGTTTTACCTTTATTATAATTTGGAACATTATTACTTCAAGGTGGACTACCTTATTGGTTGGAGTTTCCCAGTTTGCCAGGCCAAAGTAGTCCTTCTCCACCAAGTTGAGATGGTCACACACCCTGGAGAACAGCTCTTGGCCTTTAGCATGTTTCTAAATGACATACAGACAGACGGAAAGAGAGACAGAAAGACGGACAGGCAGACAGATAGACAGAGACAGACAGGCAGACAGACAGACAGACAGACAGACAGAACAGACAGACAGACACGGAGAGAGAGACAGATAGACCGACAGACAGACAGAGAGAGACAGATAAACCGACAGACAGACAGACAGAGACAGATAAACAGACAGACAGACAGAGAGACAGACAGACAGACAGACAGATAGAAAGAGACAGAGACAGACAGACAGACAGACAGACAGACAGACAGACAGACAGACAGACAGAGGGAGAGCTTGTTAAATGTTTAGAATGTCTCAGTATAACTCCATTAATTCAGAACAGAACTTAACCGTAACAGTGAACAGAGGAGAACAGAATGGAGGACA
>OMNR01093268.1:0-10046 GCA_900303205.1 Mora moro
AGACCTCAAACTGCTCATCACTCTGCATGTATATCTGCTGCATGCTGCAGTGTTGCATAGGACTCTTGAGACTGAGGTCCAAACACACCGCACTGCCTCCTTTAAATAGTCAGCTGTTGCTAATCCTGGATGGGCTCGATGTGTGTGGGTTTTTTCTTTTCAAACTCACTAAAAAAGCATGCGTGTAGCAGAAACCATACAGCAGATTTCCATCAACACATTGTTGACCAGTAGGTTGCTAGTTCAAATCCCCATAAGATGGGGAATCTTTTGGTTCATTCCCGGGAGTGGGGCCTGGGGGGGTATAGAGACATCCAGTCACAACCCACATCATGGTCAACTACCAAAAATAATAGTTGTAATTCATTAGGAGTCCCATCTATGATGACTATGATGGATTGGATTGCTAGCATTGGCATGAAACATGTTGTTTGCTGTATCACTCTACTGCTACTCTTAGCTTCCTTTCCCTTCCAGGAGTCTCTGCTTCCACAGGGCACCTCTCTGCTCCTAGGTTAAACCACTTAAAGGCATCACGATGAGAGACATTCTTAGCCCTGCAGCCTTCATTATATAACCCTTCAACCAAGTAATCTGGAAACTGGCTTAGACTAGTTAGTTACACTTCTTAGAAGCATGCAAGGCGAGGTGTGCCAAGCAAACTCAACTCGCTAAACCAGTCAGACCCAAAACCCCACCGGGGGGTTCTGACCCTGCCTGACCAGGGGCATGTCCTGGAGTAGCACAGCATTTGGTTGGCCATCCTGAGTGACCCCCCTACTAAATCTGGCATATAAATGAAATAGGTTTATAGATAAATATATTTAGTCATGTATACATTCTCTGCACCGCTCTGTGTTGTGCTGTGGATCTGTGCCACCCCTACTCAATGAGTCTGGACAAGCCACTGGGTCTGAATGCCAGGGTCATGGCCTCTGTCTTTGCTGGACCATTGAAGCCACTAAACTCACACCTCGCATTATATTCTGTGGGGATTGAGTCAAATATAAGGGCTACTAGGGTCATGGATTCCATTCCTAAATCTACACAACTAGTAAACATGTGTCTAAGATTGAGACACTTTACATTAGTTTTAGGTTAAACTGGGTTTTAGTTTTAGGTTAAACTGGGTTTTAGTTTTAGGTTAAACTGGGTTTTAGTTTTAGGTTAAACTGGGTCTACTCCAATACTTTCCATATACAGTAATGTTCTTACAGCCCATGTGCAGCCCGTCTAGATGCAATATGAAATGAAACAGACTGTAAATAACAGATAGACTAAAAGCAATCAACTGATTGTTGATCATGTCAAACATGGATGGTTTCATATAGTTGCGTTGTGGGGTGTACCACAAGTGTTCTTTAGTGAAATTAATAATTTGTATTTAGTTTATGATTCCATAAATAATCATGAGCTTACATCAAGCTGGTCTGTAACCGGCTGGGATGGCTCCACTCACGGCGGCCGTGATCAGTCCGAGTGGCGAGTGGGGGGGGAATAACAGGGACTATTTAAACCACACCCATTGTTCACATAAACATTCTGATTTGTCCAGTATTGAGCTTATTGGTTTTCTGTACCCAGCCAATCCCAGGCCAGGCTACGATAGGATCCCACAGAGAATGGATGACAAATTCCTTTATTATTGCCCAAAGATATTCAAGACATTCCTGAATCAAGATGACTTGACACCTTAAAACATATTTTTGATGTCAGGTTAATTTCAATATAAATGCTTTAGCATCTTTGGCAGTTGACTTTTGTGCTTTCAAAGTGCTGACGTTTGAAGATGTTTTCAGCCATTTCAATATGTCTGTTCATGGTCACAGAGATGACACTGGCGATGTAGGTATGCAAATACTCATGTGTCCTGTTAAGTCCAGTTTAGGGACAGTTTAGTGTAAGAGTGTTGTGCTTTAAGAACATGTTTAAGACGAGGAGGTAGGTGTTTCATTCACTGAAGAAGATTGACTAAAGCAGTGTTTTAATTTACTACACACTGTCTAGAAAAGACTGTGTGATGGTGGAGTGTGTGTGTGCTCATCCATCTCTTCAGAGTTGGTGTTAAGGACCCATACTCAATAGAGCTTAAGAGAGGCCTCAAACAGATGAGTCAGGTCTTCTTCAGTGTGTTCTCTGGGAGACAGCTTGGTGACCCGCTCCTGTGGGAACAGGACAGGAAGTGATGTCACACCCTCAGCCTAAAACAAATGTGTTCACAATGCCATTTTACTAGATGATGTATAACCAAGTTGCATTGTTTACTCGATAAGACTTGAAAGTTGGCACCGGAGCTCTCTTCATTTGAATTTGCAACAAACACTTTAAAGTAGTCATGCAGCCGTATGAACCATCCTGGAGGTTCCAGGCATCGCTTGGTACCTGAGGTATGGTTCCCTTGACCAGGTCAGGCACGTCATCCTTGGTGTAACCCACGGCACTTAGCCCATCGTCCACCTGCAGGTCGTACAGAAACTGGCGCAGCGTGTCGGCCAACAGCGGCCCAGCGTCCTCTCTCTTTACCCTGCTGACGTCCGCACCTGGTGCACACACGCACCAATTTGCTAATGACTATTTTGACATTTAATACACTTTAGACACTTTTATCAAAAGCGACTTACAGTGGATTATTCAAATTCATCAGATACACAGGGTCAAAATTAAATCCTATATAATATAACATATAATCTTAAATTTGTAGTTGTTGTAGCTGTTTACCTAGGATCTCTGCAGCCTCTAGGTGGCGCTCTGGACACATGGGGGCAGTGAAGTTGAACACCGCTGGAGATGTGAGGACCACAGACAGTCCATGAGGCTATAGGAACACACACACACACACACACACACACACACACACACACACACAGACATTGATCTTTCCACTCACAATGTATTTTTAATGGTATATTAAAAGGCCGTAATAAAGGATATATTTAAGGAGATAATAAAGGTTCTTAATAAAGGACATATTTACTGTAGACAATACAATATCTTACCACTAGTAAGTACATCTTACCACTACTGGGTGGTCCACATTGTAGCCTTTAGCCCTGTATGTCTTGACGTTGCCAGCTATAGGATATGACATCCCATGGCTAAACAGAGTTAACAGAGAGCCATTCAGTGACTGGACAAGGTGCGCTTCAAATAAGATAAGCACGGTATTAGACAGCATTAGACATTAGTATAAGAGAATGAATGGAGCACTTTTAGGGTGGTAACATTAAAAAAATATACGTTTTATTCTAAAGCTCAAGAAATAAAAGTACTATGAAGTCATTTTCATACTATCCTGCCCCTGGTGGTTGGAGGCAGAACTACGGGTGTAGCCACACCTCCTCCCAAACTCGGACTACCTGGCCAGGTACAGCTCGGCAGCTAAGCAGCCCTGCCGTCAACTCAATGTAGCGTGAAGGCTGAAGGGGCTTCTCCAGCACTAGGCTCACCACAAATGGACTCCTGCATTTCCAAATCCGATCCCTGCGAACACACTGGCCAGATGCATGCTGGAACGAGCCTCCAGGTCCTCTGGATCTCGCACAGCCCTGGAATGTGAGCAGAACAGAACTCTGAACAGAACAGTACCTGGAGGGGGATGGCTCTGAAAGAATCGGGACCTGGACCTAGCATTTCCACTTAGTGAGTTCTACTCCATGTTGTTGTTCTCATTTTGAGTCTGTAGAGACTCACAGAGGATATGGTAAGACCATATCCTGTAAGCATTTTCAGATTTCGACAATTTAATTTAACAAACTTAACAAAAAACAAAATGTAACAAAAAGTTGCGAGTGCTACTTTACTTCGTAAGTACAAGAAACATTAATTAATTCTGATTGTTATGTTTTTCTGATTGGTCCTACCGTTTCATGTATTTGGCGACCACGTTGAGGGCATGCCTGGACCAGACGTCACTGATGGGGTTGCTGCCCTGGTAGGCGGGGCGGTTGATGGGGTTGGGGGGGCAGGGCTTTCGCATGTTGTAGGGCAGAGCGGTGTAGGACTCCAGGGAGTGGCTAGTGGGGCGGGAAGAGTTAAGACAGGAACAAACAACCCACCCCCCTTTACCTTTACCCTCCTAGGGTGATAGTTAAGTTGATGGTTGGTTATTGTCAACTGTCAGCTGGCTGTTCTCACCATAGTATTTCACTGCTACGTATTTATTCACATACTTAGTTTGGGGTTTTTCATTCTCATTGGCTTTAACAAATACAATAACAAACACAGTTTAGTACAGATATTAACAAAAAAAATAGCCGTTTTTCATTAATATGTCTGAAGTCAACACATTAAAACCAATTACCATTAAAATACAAGAAGAGTCTGAATTGATGTTGGAAGTATGAATCTCTGTTTCTCCATGTATTTAAAGAAAGGGCATATCCAAGTGGTTTTGTGGATCTGTGATCCTAGCGTCAGCATTCACACTAGATTCCAGAGGGAGCCTTCAGACCATCACTGAAATGGAAAAAAGGTTGACAAACTCTGGGACGCTGACCTCTGCTCTCAAGGTGTATCAGGGACAGGTGATGTCAGCTGACCCTAGTACAACCATAAAACCTTCAAGGCCAGTGCTCACATAAATAAAGGATAAAGGTGAATGAAAAGACCCTAAAAGACAGGCCCTTCAGAGTCAAGAGTCCACCTGACCTGTGGACAAAACAACAACGTGGCACCTTATCAAAAGCCTACAATAACAAGACAGTGGACCTGGCTTCAGCACACCAACGACCAGAACTAAAGACCTCTGGGACCTCGAGGGAAGGATGTTCTTTGTAATATGAGGAAGCAACAAGACATTCTGGAGTTCTCACCAGAGCACGTCAAAGCCACTGTTGGCGGCGACCCTCTCGGGCATGTGCAATGTATGGAGCGGGTCCACCATCCCCAGGGTTGGCTTGATGGCCCTGCTGGCTATTCCTGCACACAACAGTTCACAGACGGGATATTCACATTCAGCCACAACAACCTGCCTAGCAACAGAGCTTTGCAGTTTCTGTAGAACTCACCCGTTTTGGCCTTCAGTTCTTCAAAATCAAAAATGGCCACTCCTGTGGTTTCACTGCCGGTTCCAGCTGTTGTGGGAACTAAAGAGAGGAAGAAGATGTTTTTCTGCTTTATTATCACAATATTAATATTACTCTAATTTTAGACAATGTAGGTCAGCCCTAGATGAGGTCTTGATCATTCAGCCTGAAAATAAATACAAACCTCATATGTTGATCGAGTTCTGTTATAAACCCTCTCCTCTTCACTTATACCAAGCTCTCTCACCTAATACATTAGTTCTGGGGGGCTACAATTGCTGTGTTATGAATATGACATTTCTGATGGCTGAGAACTTATTATGAGATGATTAGAGGCAACTATTTGCTAATGAAATTACTCTATTCAACTGTGTTGAATACATTTATGAATGATGGAAGATGGCGAGTGCACGTCAAAGAATTGTGGTGTTACTGTGGTCACAGTTACTTGTGTATTATTACTTTATTTGTGCTTTACTTCTATGGAACAAACGTTGATAGTTTTGAAGGTTTTGCTAAACTGAATTGTGGTTTATTATCTGCTGTATTATCAAAAGCATACCAGTGGCCAAGGCCAATCAGAACTTGAACTCGTACCTCAATGTCCCTAAATGTGTTCATCGTTGTGGTCACTCTACACTGAGCTTGGCATCCTTCTGCCACTTTAATCCTGCAGTGGCTCAGCTAATCGTGCTATTGGCCTTAATCTGAGGTCTATTCTGTGCGGACACCGCTAAAGCATGCTGCCTTTCTTGGTACCTGCAATCAGAGGCTTGAGGATGCCTGTAACAGGCTTCCCTTTCCCGATGGGAGCGTTGACAAAGTCCAGAAACTCCGCCTCAGGGTGACTGGCGTACAGATTGGCTGCTTTGCAGGTGTCAATCACCGAGCCCCCGCCCACGGCGACATAAACGTCGAAGGCGTCTTTCCTGGCGAAGGTGATGGCTTCCTTAAAGCTGCTCACAAAGAGATCAATTTATTAATCATCATTCAGTCATCCTCTGGCATGCTCCATGGTCGAGTGTTAAAGTAGTTAGACAAACATTAACCTGTGATATATAGTGTACAAAACAGTATGGTGTCTTGGAATTAAATGTGATTGTGCCACTACAGCGATGAGATGGGAGATTTGGCAATATAGTTTAACATTCTGGTTAATACAGGTAGTAGCAGTTCATATTAGGGTCAGTTCTGCTCAAATGGCTGACTGATATACTCCCTGCAAACAAATGGGTGAAGTTGTCTTTTGCATCCTCCCTTTTGCATAAGAGGCCCATCAATTATCGATGGTTAAACTCGGCTCATAATTCATTGGGAGATTTTACACATAGCGAAACGATGTGTTTTAGACGTTGTCTCCCCCTGCTGGTTAACGCCGCTACCTGGTGTCTGTGGGCTCCACTCGGACCTTGTCGTACACCTTGTAGTTCACGCCGTTCTGAGCCAGCGACTCCAGGACGGCTTTCACTGGCGGCAGAACAGACAGGTTCCTATCCGTCATCAGACACACGTTACGGGCCCCCATGTTCTGAAGGTCCTACACAACGACCAGATAGAATGTTACAGCACACAGTAGTGTGTGTGTGTGTGTGTGTGTGTGTGTGTGTGTGTGTGAACCATATGTAAATTATAATGTGTGTGTGAGTGATTTTGTTTTTATTATGAAAATGACGTCATGTTACCATTCCAATCTCCCGGGTAACCCCCTCTCCATATCTGATGTTGGAGCTGGCCATCTGACAATTAACATTCATTCAATATGTGAGACTGTGCTCGGGTGTTCATTCAACATGCATTACAATTCTGGGCGGAGTGTGCACGCAGTTCAAAGAATGTGATCTCCTTTACCTCAAACGCATAGTCGGTTTTCCTGACCGTGCACGCCGCAGCTCCCGCACCTAACCCCAGAACGCACACGAATTAATATGCAACTGCAAAACGGACGACTATGGAATTGTAGGCTACTTGGAATGAAAGCAGGTTCCGCACGTCGTACCTTGGTGATATGTGTTAGAATGTGCAGGACATCTGCACCTATTACAAAAAAGAAAACTGTTTTAAAAACATTAATTTCAGTTTAATGAAAAGTTTCCGCCTACAAGTAGGCCTACGGAACTGCGCGGTACGCGAAGCGCTGCATGCTTTACTTTATCTTTGAAATACAGAAAAACAGTTTCCACTTACGCAGCTTTCTCGAGCTGTCGGAGGAGGTGGGCTATTCTGTCGCGTCCTGCCATTGCTGTCGAGTGTTTGAAGAAATGGAATATGTTTTGCTGTGGTTTCGGTAATATGTAACTTCGGTGCGGCGCTGTTGTGGTTCTACGTCGCCTGGGTCCCGCCTCCCAACCACAGCACCGAGCAGGGAACTTGTGGGGGAGAGTTCACTCGAAAGACTGCTTGTAGTAAAGACCCTCCTCTCAACACACACACACACACACACACACACACACACTCTTGTTTTATACATTTATTTTAAAATATATATATATTTACATTATATTTATATTGTTTGTAACCATGCGAATATCACAGATACAAACTAATATTTAACGACGTGGAAACAATTAACTTACAATGTATTACAAACCGCTTCCAAAAACCGCTGTGAGTTATTTGGTTAGAATCCTATTTGTTGTACATATTTGTAAAAACTGCCAACAGCTATGTCATTTTGTGTGAGTGTCTGAAATAATTTCTTGAAGAGCATGCTCTCTCTCTCTCCTGAATCAGATCTAACTTGAACTCTGCCCTTTGCATCGGATTCCGACGGCAGGTAGCGGCCTGGGTCCGGTAAAGGTCGCACTGTCGTCCGTGATGATGTGGAGGTGATCTGGTCGCCATGGTCACCATGTGGACACCTGGAGACCAGACCAACCCTCACCTTCTGGTGACCCCTGGCCGTCGCTTTGTTGAGGAAACTTTCTGGTGATCTGTATGAAAATGTAGTGGCTCTCTGTGTTCCACTCCCAGCCAAAAGGTTTGATCCCCAATGTCTAGTGGGCATCCTTGAGCAAGATGCCTGTGAAGTGTGTGTGTGTGGTTGGTGGCTGGTTTAAGCAGCTTCCATGGTATCACTCACTTCCATGGTATCACCACCATGATGTCACCTCCATGATGTCACCTCCATGGTGTCACCTCTATGCTCTTGTGATACACAATAGAGTTCCATTGTTGCACTCTGTTCTGAGGTCCTCATCAGCTAAAGAAATCTGTGACACATTTTTCAAATGTGAAAAAGGTGTAGATCTAAGTATGTGTGCGCTACCTTATTACTATTGTCAACTAATTGGCATCTCATTGAGTCATCGCAAGCTTGTGGTGCTAACTTGGACGACCTATCCGAGGCGTCTTAATGAACAGAGCCTTGATGCTTGAACTCTCTGAGTGACCTGGGAATAATAAGGAAGCATCTAGTGTCTTCTAGTTTCACAGTATAGAGTTCATGTCTGTCCGTGCTGCATGAGTCATAACCGGAATCAGCTAGCCAGGATGGGTCTTCACACTGTCTCCCAGTATCTCTTGGGAAGGAGTGGAACACAGGAGATATATCTATATCTATATAGATATAGATATAGATATATGACTATACCTACTAGACTCTACATAGCAATATATATACACTATTGGACATCATTATATGAACACATAGTATTTCATAGATTGCAATTGCTATAATTTTAGAAACTGACTTCTTCCTGTATCTTCAGTTTAGTCTATTTGCTCATTAGGGGAAACGGAGGACGACTAGTTCCTGTGTGACATCCATTCTAATTGGATGCAACCGGCCAATGGGAGTGCCGTATGGACATGCTGTCATCATCAGTCAGTGATTAAAGGTCAGAGAGCGACGTGGATGACGGAGCAGCCAGCACAACAAGCACCAAACTATTCGTCTTGTTACTTTTGAGATTCCAGCTTTCATCTGCTTCCACTGATGTTCTGTACCGGGAGGACTGGGAGCTGCCACGTGTAACCATAGTCTTCTACTGGTGGACACTGTGAACTGCCCAGTGTAACCATAGTCTTCTACTGGTGGACACTGGGAGCTGCCCAGTACAACCAGTCTTCTACTGGTGGACACTGGGAGCTGCCCAGTACAACCACAGTCTTCTACTGGTGGACACTGTGAATTGCCCAGTGTAACCATAGTCTTCTACTGGTGGACACTGGGAGCTGCCCAGTACAACCACAGTCTTCTACTGGTGGACACTGGGAGCTGCCCAGTACAACCACAGTCTTCTACTGGTGGACACTGGGAGCTGCCCAGTACAACCAGTCTTCTACTGGTGGACACTGGGAGCTGCCCAGTACAACCACAGTCTTCTACTGGTGGACACTGGGAGCTGCCCAGTACAACCAGTCTTCTACTGGTGGACACTGGGAGCTGCCCAGTACAACTACAGTCTACTGGTGGACACTGGGAGCTGCCCAGTACAACCAGTCTTCTACTGGTGGACACTGGGAGCTGCCCAGTACAACCAGTCTTCTACTGGTGGACACTGGAAGCTGCCCAGTCATCCGTATATCTGGCATATTATATTTTGGATATTGATTCATTAATTGTGTGTGTGCGTGTGCGCGTGCGTGTGTGTGTGTGTGTGTGAGTTGAGATGTTCATTTGAGTGTTATTCCTTCTCCAGATGAAATGTCATGGATTCGGTGTTGGTTTGGCTTTAGAAGGTCACTGATGTTCAGAGGTTTCAGCTCATGTTTAGAAAATGCCACCGTCACAAACTCACTGTCCACCGAAAACAGACCAGTGTTAAAGGAAAAATACAAAATATAAAAACGAATACATACTTGTACAATAACTAATAACAATAACCTACTTGTACTTGTTATCTGTATATATATTCCGTAATATATTTGATATGACTTAGTATTACATGTAGGCCTACTAAGTATGTCAATGAGCCGAAACGAGAGATTTGAATTCCAATATAATAATATAAATATTTTAAATTGGAATATATTTCAAAATGTTTTCAAATTAAAAAACATTTGTTTTTTGTTTATTTGGTG
>OMNR01093275.1:0-13573 GCA_900303205.1 Mora moro
ACACACACACAGCAGTGGCTAACTGGCCACACATCTGCATGAAACAACAAACCCCACAGAATAAGGACAAGCATGTCCTGCCTCACTGTCTAGAGGTGTTGCATCAGTGCTCTTTTCGGCTGTTTTCCTCCTCTTTACTCACAGCCTTGTTGGTGGTGGTGTTTTGGGATTTCAAAAACATGTCCAATTCATTTTGTTTGAAGCGCACAAAGTAGCCTAATTGAATTGCCGTAGGGTAGGTTTAGTGGAATATGTTGATGCTTTGCACATTTAAATGCACCAGACCCCATATTATTAGTTTTTAGCAGCCTTATTTTATACATTTTTCATCCGTTTTGATCATAACCGCGATGCTATTAATCCAACATTTACTGTCTACTAGTGACCGCTGTTCTTTTGAATGATAGCCTCGTCTCGACCCGGACCACTCCACTTTGGAAGAGGGGCTGACCACGCCCAAATCAAATGGGTCAATAATGCGGCCAAAACTTAGCCACAATCGGACCGGCCCAAACGCCAGAAGGCCAGTCCATCCCTGCTTGCCGCTGCGCTCCAACTATTTCAACGTTGACGCCGACCACTCGAAGTGCTCGATCAGATTAGACCTACTCTAACACCAACGGCTTTCTTCTTTTAGAAACCCAAATACATGTTTTAGGAGTTAAAAACTCGTCTGTTGGCTAGCTATATTCCCAAATGCCCAACCTCATGTGTTGACTACTTAAGCATTCGTCAACACATGGTGACGTACTACACCCAGGGACATGCCCTGGTGTCACGGGAGATTTCCAGAGATGTGCCTCGGAGGTGGAAGTGCAGAGTAAGTGATGTTCTTGTTTTGGCTGCAAACGATCTGGTACCAATTCTGGTACATTACCTTAATCCACCCACCTGGAGATTGTTACTGTTGTGTTTATTTGGGTTAGGGTTGGCCATTTAATTTGTAAAGTGTTTCAATGGGATGTGGAGGAATAGGATTCCTGAAAATATGACAGACGCCCCATCGAGAATGAAAAGAACAAAAAAACATGATATAAAAATCACTTTTATTGTTCAGCAAAAAGTCCACTTCATTCAATGAAGAACTTGAATGACCCTCAGCCACTAATGTTGTTGTCTTGGTGTTGCTCATGTGAGCTAAAGCTCTGTGTCTGATCCTACCAAGTCCGTTAAGCTACATATTTACCTCCACTGTTACTGCCCACAGAATATCTATAATCACCTTATTTATTCACCTTATACGTGTATGTATCTATGAATACAATCACCTAGTTGACTGATCTTTGTTGCTGTTTTTGTAACACTGTGCATCGCCACAGCATGTCACAGTCTTTACACATTGGAGATTGAAAGGAGTAAAAACATAAAAAGCAATAAATACATGATTAAAAAATAAAAGAAGAAATAAATGGAGCATTCCAAGTATCAAATATAGTACAAAGGCAAAGTGATGGTGACGTTTCTCAATTATATATAAAAAAAACATACAGCAAATTAAAATGGAAAATATTATTATTATTGGGAGTTTTGTGTTGGTGTATTAGAAGTGTGATGTTGAATCCCGAACCATCCCTGAATCCATCATAATATTTGATGTGGTGCAGATTTACAGTATAAAATGATTTGAAATGTTTGAATTTCAAGTAAGCTATTTGTAACTTTTCACTGCAGCTATAGATTTTCGTTCAATGTTATTTAAAATGAAGAATGTAAAATCTGTGAAGAAAAAAGTGTAAAAAGCTGCAGTTAAAAATGTACATAGTAAATGTTATATACATTCATAGTAAAGTCATAGTAAAGCCATTTACATTTAAAGCAAACATAAAATCTACCTTTAGCATTATACCACAAGTTCAGGAACTTTTACCTATGAATAAAAAATGTAAAACATTTCATACATTATTATTATTATTATTATTATTATTATTATTATTATTATTATTATTATTATTATTATTAATAATAATAATAATAATAATAATAACAATAATAATAATAATAATAATAATAATAATAATAAACATAAATAAAGAGTAGTTTTATCTGACAGGACAGATTATAGATTAAAACAAATCTATGTATAAACAGAATTAAGAAACATTCCACACTTCTACAATCTGACAATAAGGAAAGCAGGAAAGCAATCGGTCCTCTCCTGAGTCTCCTCCTCCTACATTTTTGTCTCTTCTGGTGGTTGATTCGTGTAGCTCTTCATTGCCCAATGCAAAGGTTGCCACTTGTTTATTGATAATTTCATCGCTTCAATCCATCTGTAACAACAGAAACACAATCATTAATATCCAGATACCATTATGATGATGTCGTATCATTATTACTACCTAACCCCTCACCGCTTATTTTCATTTGGGTTTTCAGCGCAAAGATAGAATGTTTTGAACTCATCCGATGGAGGCTTCAACTCAATAGTAGATTTCTTTGATCCCATTGGCTGCTCCCTGACCATGTAGCCATGAAGATACATCCCACCTGCAGGCACATACAACTGTGAGTAATCAGCAACTGACTTTTTTCCCAAACCTTTCATATTTTTGACACATTTATAGCTGCTTCTAGTAGTAAGCAAGCAGCTTACTGCGTGCGTGGGTTGAGCGGATGCTATTGTAGAAGTAGAGGCAGCCATCTTTGAGAATGCAGTAAAGCTGCCTTGACATGTCCTTGTTTTTGTCTATTTCATAAAGCAATCCAAGACATTCGGGGTTCTTGACAGCTAGCGGAGGCAAGTTGGAGTTGTGTCTCGTCACATCCACCCACACGTGGTTCTGAGACACAAGAGTTAATTAAGAGATTAGTGTTAAAGACTCCAGGCTCAATATAGAGGAGGTTTATAGTGTAGGCTTGTTTGAAATCCATGCTTATCCACCTGTGCAGCGTCCGCAGGAGTAGGCTACTATATATAGATAGATAGATAGATAGATAGATAGATAGATATGTATAGATATATATTTTTCCATATTAATTTTATGTGGATGATTTTAGAAGTAATACATCATTTATTTACCTATTCATTCTAAAGAAATAAAAGGTAAATTACTCATTTTACTAAATGTAAAAATGAGTGTTATGAGAGTTATTTTACCTGTGTAACTGGTTGGGTAGCGTTCGTCATTGCTTCAAGCCACCTTTAACAACAAAAAACAGTTTTGTAAATCATGGTGAAAGATTTGTTTCCCAATGGAGCTGCACCAAAGCCAAACAGACATCTTGATCATCTAGGGATGTTTATTTTATGACTAGGCCACCTTTTCATGTCCTGGTTTGAGGTGGCACATAAGAAGTACACTCGGTCCGCAGTCTGTGGGCAGTATCTGATCACGAAGGGTTTCCCCAGGGAAACATCTGCTGCAACTTCTGCCCCTTCCAGCTTCACTGTTGACAATGCAACTCTCCTCCCCTCATCCTTAAATTAATGTTGTAAAGATATAAAGGTTAGCACTCCCTCTGAAACCAAGAGGCCCTATTTTCATGCAGACGATTGTTAACTTCTCACCCGTTTGTGCTGGTAGTAGTGCAGGCAGCAGTCGTGGGTGAGAACAAACCACCTCTTCCTCCAACCTTTAATGAATCCAGACTGGGTGCGTTTATGGAGATAACCACGGCATGCTGGTCTTGGCGTGTTAGGACTGCGTGCGATGTCTGACCCAATGGTCAATGTCAAAATGTCAGGGCCTACAGAATTTACACAACCACAACATGCATGTAAATAACATAACATCCCAAGTAAAACTCCACAAATTACCCATTTTTTAAAATGCTACATCATTCAGCCTTAGGGTCTTGTCTGTTGCACATGTTGTGCTTCAGACGAGTTCTCAGGACCATCAGGGAAACAGCAGAACACCAAACAACCATCACAAAGGTTGCAATGAATGAAACATTTGTGGAAATTAAATCCAATGTGAAGGAAATGCTTTTCATCTTTTGTTAACCTTGTGCTTGAGCAGTATTCCACTTGAAAACTTGATGAACTTTAATCTAACTTTAATCTAACTTTAATCATGGAACGTATGACTTCTCCATGATACATTTGATATGGATTTACTATACAGCATTCATAAACTGTACTTCAATGTGATATTCTGCTGTGTGTGACTTGTTGTGTCCATACTGTAAGCAGGACTCGTACCTTGCCTGGCCAGCTCGGCAGCCTCCGAGTGGGGAATACTGGTAACATCCGTTCCATTAACGGCCAGGAGGTAGTCTCCCACTATCAGGCCTGCCTCCTCAGCTGCTCCGTCTTAAACAACAACAAGCAAAAGGACTCGTTCAATCGTGGTCCCATGACCATAGTTCAGTTTGTAACGCACGTGAGACAAAGGTTTCCTTTTTAGTTTACACAAATGTGGGGTTACACTTTTCATTACAGTGTCCTGTTACAGTGAAATTTCAGGTAATTACTGTGTAATAAGCAATGTAATAAGTTATGAATCGGCATGCAACTGTACAGTGTTGTTAGGAGTTCAGGTTAGGATGAGGGTTAGGCTCTTCCATAACATTATTACATATTTAGTACATGCTGTTATGATTGTTACATTACACAATACACATGTAACTATTGATATCTGAACTGGTTACACCTCTGAACGCCGAGATCAAACCAGATCCAGGCTGTTTTTAGATAGCACCATGAAACTATACTGTCATACTTGTTTCACAAAACAACACTGAACGACAAATCAACTTACTGGTGTCAACTTCAGTGACTACAATGGGTTTCGAAAACTGGATTCGAAAGCCCCATGGATACTCTCCCATTCCCTTACTGATCTTCACAGTTCTTTCACGAACTGAAAGAAAGACCATTATTTAAAAACAATAGATATGAAACTTTATGCAAAAGCGTCAAGTGTACAGTGAATACTATTGTAACTGATACAACGTTATTGTTGTTGAATATACAGCAGTTGTATGAAAGGGATTTAAATTACCTCAATTATGTGTAAAACGGAATTGGTCAAATTAAATTGGACCAATTTAATGATACATTGAATTATTCGTTATGATACTTAATTAAGAGAAAGCTAAGAAATACAAACATTGCCAACAAACAAAAAGATCATGGAACTTAACATTCATTATTCAGTCAGCAGACTCCATGGTCTATGGTAGTTATACTGAAATATATCAGCCAGATAGGCCCACTACAAAATAACAAACAAACTAATGAAAACGCTTACTTGAATTGCCATCTGACTAAATCGTTGATTCATGACGTTAACCAGCAAAATCAATATTTACATTAGAAACTTGGAAAACATGTTTTACCTGAGACAGGCCGAGGTCTAGTACTTGCAGCACTAGCGCCTGAAGTGACCTCATCTCCGCAGTAAGTCCAGGCAGTATAATGAAACGTTGCTGTGTAAAAACGTCTTTCCTCAATGTCTCGCACAGTCATGTCCATGGAGTGTGTGTCATCAGATACTACAACAAAGGGAAACAATAAGTAAATCATATACGAAGTAACTATTTATACTACTGGTATTACATAGGATATATGAACAATTATGCTTTAGCTTGAGGTGTGATTTGAATAGTAATCCTTTCTCATAATGCAAGGATAGTGATTTGGATATAGAAAACGCTCAGGTCAGTATTTAATGATTATATGTGCCATTGGTTTGATAGTCGTGCTTGCTACACGTCATACCGTACTAAGGGAACATATAGCCATTCCAATATGTTTATCATTCCTAGTACCCCTTCGTATAACTATCCTATTGGTCTAGAATTAGAAAATAACAAACATTACAATTGGAGTTTGGGTAAAGAATAAGATAATTGTGTGACTTCAATATGGATGTACCTGACTCCTCTGTGATGTCACTAGTTATAGAAGCGCCTCCTGCTGAGCTCCACTGCCTGCTCTCCTTGAAGAGCTTCCGCCTTATAGCCCAGTGGTCAGAACCGCTGCTGTCAGAGTCGTTATGGATGGTGGGCTGCAGATGCTCCTTTGGCTCCAAAGAAGCTGCAGAACATATCATGCAGTTAATATCATGTGGTGCTAAACAAACTAACAAAAAACATTACAACTTACAGTTTGACACACTTACCTTTGACAACATTGTGTTTTTCCGACTTTTCAGTTTTGCAGACCTGCTTTCCCCTTTCTTCTCTTTCTTGATCCACCCTTGAATCATTTGCATGACTCAGTGTGGTATTTACAGAACATTCTGGATCCTCAATGCCTACTCGTTCTCTGTCTGAACAAGATTGTGTTGTTTCATCAATACAATGTGATAGAGCATGCCTAGAGAAGCTGTGACCGGCTGCAAGGGGCATTCTTAAAGATGGTTGAACTTCCTTTTTGATTTCCTTCATCTCTGGTGAACTGAGGCCACCCCTCTCTGATACAGGTGAAACATGTGTTTCTCTGGAAGTTAGGTCTAGGTTATCCTTTGCTTGTGTTCCAGATTGTGTTCCAGATTGTCGATCGATATGCAGGGTTCTTCTGTCAGATCCAACTGCAACGGTCAAGGCCGCGTTAGGCAGTGCAGACATGGCACCAGCCTGACTTTCTTGCTTTCGCTTGAATTTGCTCCTTGAGACTCTGTTTGGGACATTTGTGCATGGAGCATCTTCTCGTGTGTCGTCAGAGCCGCAGGGCGACGGGGGGATCACCTGTATAACTAAAGCTCTTTCAGTGTGTTTACCAGCAACAGGTCTGGGACATCCCTGCTCTAGCAGCTCTTCTCCAGAACCACTCTCTGCCACACCACCCTGTTCCACCACCTCTCCAGGATCCCTTCCTTTCAGAGATCTTGGATCGTAAAGACACTGCACAACATCTGATGTCTGACTGGGGTCCTTAGCTTGTTGCTGACTTTCAATGTTCCCAAAGGCCACCTCAGATGTTTTCTCCAACGTTTCAGTGTCAAATTGGTTGACATCATTTTGCCCGTCCGTCTGGTATTTAGCATTTCCTGTGATTGCTTCAAAACAACCTTCATATATTGAGTTTTGTTTTACATCTGTTCCAAACAGAGAAAAACTACCATCTCCCTGACAAAACGTTGCCAATTTTTCAGCTTGAAGTGGAAGAGATTGCATTGTTAAAGAAGAGATCGTACCTGAGGAAAAGAATTCCCTAAAAGGCAGAAGGTCTTCTTGCATCGTACACAACGACTCCGACGTTCCTGGATAAGTCTGCCGTCGCTTTCTTTTTATAGGACATGTGTGTTGAAAGGTGGAAACACTATTGTTTCGAAAGCAGGCGTTTTGCTCATGTTTGTTAACAAAATCCATAGTAAAGCTTGACCTGCTTATCGATAAGGAAGGTCTCATGAATGACGGTTCAAAGTTGTCCGATTCTGAGAACTGATCAAAAAAATGTGTTGCCATATGAGTGCCTTCTCCTTCATCTAGGTATTCCAGACAACCAGATAATTGGTCATACATTTCCATTTCATGTGTGCAGTGAAAATTACTTTGCTGTTTACAGGAGGAACTATCCGTATCAATATTAAAAGAAGCCAGGTCCTCTGTTAGCTCCTCTAAGGAGTTATCTTGGATCATGTCTGCAAACTCATTAGGTGGGGGTATATCCCAGGACTGGTCACTACTAAAGTCTGTGTGATTAGACATAGTTGTTCCTTGAGGGTAGAAATATGTGGTTGGTGGTGGGCTTGGTGACAGACTTGCTAATTTAATGTTTGTGTTACAATAAGAATCTTGGCAACAGGTGGGATTTTCACATCTAGCTGGAATAACAAATGTTGCCTCTTTTTGAGCACGTACATTGCCAAAGCTAAAGTTGTAATTTATGGTGTCTTTTGTATATTGACTGTCTCCACTAAGATTCTGATTCTCTGTGCTTGAGCCAATGCAATTGAATTTAATGACATTAGTTATTGCAAATGTTGAGCATTGTGCATCTTCAATGACTGGCTCTTGTGTTTGCTGAAATATGATTTTGGGGGCTGAGTCTTTGAGGTTATTGACAGCAACAGATGTTACAATCTTCAGCCTTTTGTCTTCTGGCTCTTTGAGCTCTTTCCCAAGATCTTCACCCAGATTGCGATGGTGATCTAGTTTGAGTCTTTTCTCAGTGCTTGGTCTGCCTTCCTGTTTGTCCTCCTCACCCGACACTGACAAAACATTGTCATTTTGAAAAAAGTCCACACCTAATTTATTGAAGTTGTCTTTATCTTTTTTAAGGACACTGTTTCTTTTGGTGCTCTCTGCAAAAGAAACAAAAACATAACATTATGTTACATGATTATTTATATCTAACTCTTAATATTATTATTACTTAATATTATTAACATAACGTATTGCCATGTACAACACAGAACGTAATCAAACAATGGGGCAGATAGCTTAAGCAATGCATCGATTGAACTTGAACAACCTCTCTCCTCGATTAACCTGCATGTTGTACTCAGGGTCATCCCACAAAGCTGCTCACGTTTACTGCAGCTGGAGCTCTTCCGCCTCTTGCTGCTGCGTCTCCTTCCCCGTCTGCTCATTCTACTGTTGTGTGCAGCAAGGCCGCCCTCTGCTGGAACACTCTGGAACTCAGAAAATACCGCCGCATTATTACTCCAACAAGGGGAGTGGGCCTGTCAGTCTTTCAAGGTTGGCAACAAATATATAATAGAGCTGAGAATGTAGACTAGACTAGTTAGTTTTTCAGATTTCAGATTAAAAATAAAATAATTTATGTGCCTTTAAAAACAGGGAGCAATCAATTATTGATATCTAGCATGTAATTCTAGTATATCAATGTCTATCAAAGCAATTTTTTGTCCAATTACTTTGCAATACCTGTTTTTAAAAGGTGCTAAACAAATAATATATGGATATGGATAAATATTATAATTAATATTAAAACACATATATCTAAAAAGAGAAAAGACTGCTGCGTCAATCTACACTTAAAACTTAAAAGTATCTTCATGGTATCTACTTTAGCAAGGGAGGTGAGATTTTAGTTTAAGTTCTTTACTTTGGACCTTTCTTAATCTAAACTTCTAAATCTTAAGAGAAACTATAAGACTGTAAATCTGCAAATCATAGACATATACAAGCAATGATCAAGATGTAAATATATTCCTTTAGAGTTTGAGTTAGACAGTAAAAACCTGCGAGACCTTTAAAAGAGCCTATATTGCTAATATTGTACTTCCTCAGTACATACTATTTTCAGAGAAAGACTAATTGTATCTTCAATGCAATACATCATATTTGATAGACGATTTGGAGTTTTCATTGTCTGAAGTTAACATTATTTTAATAATGTATATTTTAACCTTGATGTTAAGCCACACATCTTGTGTCAACATTTGTCATTAAGGGGTGGTATTATTACTATATTATTTCCTTACCATGATAATTGTTGTATTAAGTGTATTTATATCTGTTTAAAAGTCTGATTAAAATAATGCATGTACATCATGCATAAGAAGTAAACTAATACAGGTATACCTAAACATAGGGCCTTGTCACCAACTAGTATCATAGTAAATAGTCTGTGTTCTCAGTAAAAGAGTAAATCATGGAGTTTATTTTTTTAATGTCCTGACCTTTCTTAAGAAATCTGAAATAATGCATCAAATGAATGTAGATTACAAAAACAGAATGCAGCTTACCTTCTTGGCATCAATGGTTAAAATCCCAACTGAAAGTGTTGACCGACAGCATCAAGCTGCTGCCTGTCCTCCAGACCACTCTCTCTCTGCCTGTTCCACTTCTTATCGCTTCTATTTCTAACTCAAAGCAGCTTATTACATCTAATCCCATGAACCACTGGGGATGTCTGTATATTGCTTGCTAAACTCACTCAAGCCATTTGCATATAAACTCATTTGAATACAGTATATGCTGGGTTACTACATACAAATATGTCAGCATCAAAAATGCTGTTAATGGTGAGCGACCTATAATAAGTAAGCAGGACACAACTTGGGGATTCCCACATTGCAAGATTAAGGACAGGGTCCATGATGCAGCGAAGCCTTATTCTGTGTAGAGAAGGCATTGTGATGCCATAACCAGACCATTAAAGTAAGTGTGTCACACGTGTTATTATCTAATAAATCTAGCATCTTGCAATCGAACCGTGAAGCACAATCGTGATCTTTACACGTGGTTTTCCTGCAAGCACAAACAGTTCCAATAACGTTGGTATCATGAAATGAGCCAGTGAAACATTTTCATAGGCCTATGCTTAGAAGAACGTTGTCTCATTGTTTCACTGAATTTCATGGTTGGAGAGCCATTACTTGTTCCTTTTGAAGCCCACTTGATTTCAACCTGCAGGAGGCGACAAAGAGTCCTTTCTCCGAGTCTACCGTTCTGTGATACGTCACCATGTTGGCTGGCTTTTTAAAATAGATACACATATACCACAGAACATGATAACACAATATGAGAACTAAAGCAATTGGTTGAATGTGCAGCAGACACAGCCATATATTTTTATTGGCTGAAAGTACATATCTACAAATCTGTAATTGAAATATTGTTGTATCTGTTTTTTGTGTCTTTTATGGGCCGGACAGTGGGTAGAAAAAGAGAGAATGACATGACCACAGGCTGGAATCGAACCTGGGTCACAACAAGGTGTAGGCCTATGTCATCATCTACAAGATTAACAATACAAATACAATAAACCCTTTCACAAAAATAGACGTTAGAACGCAAAGAGCTCACTCAGCAGTGTGGACCGATATTCAACACCACTAATTCGACACCCCCTGTGTGAACACTCCTCTTTAGGAATATAGAAGAAACCGGATTCAAAAGGTGCCGATGTGTATGAGTACTCGTCAAGTAGGTATGACCCCAGAGTTCACATCCGTGATGCTTAGCACGTCAACGCAAGACGCAGTTCAAAAGGGATCTGGATGTTTAGGCTTGACACGCTTGATCTGCATGCAAAAGAAAGGATGAAAGATTTGAATAGAACAAACTTTTAGGTCCACCATTATTTTGATCATTATGATCAATAAATGGTCCATCTGATTTGAGGTTAGGAAATGGGTCTCAGACAAGAGTGTGTCCAGTGGGGGCTGGCGGGGGCATGACCACCCCGACTAAATCTGGCAGTTGATTTGAACACTCCAGTGTTATCCAGTGCGATATTTGTCATTAGTGAAGTAGACCATACACATTATCCACAGCGTTCTACAAAGTCAGTTCTACATCAGCCACTGGTTTCAGATCCATTCCTTTGAGACGGTAGTTGTAACACAGTGTCATGCAGCCCAAGCTGCTCTGACAAGCTGAGAGAGACGTGTGGGCGTTGTGTCCTGTAGTGACAGGTTCAGTTGCTTCATCAGGGTGGATATGTCAGTCATATACGTCAGTCAGATACGTCAGTCACATATGTCAGCTTGGCCTCCCACTGCGGAACACCAGCATTAGTGTAATGTAGTGTAGTGTAATGTTGCTAAATGCCCTAAATGTAAATGTAAATGTTGTGTAATGGCCTCAAGTTGCATTGAAGAAAGAAGAAAAAGCTTGACCAAAGGAATCGGTTAGGGTTAGGATTAGAAGGGTTTTTATCGAGTGGGCTGAGCCACTGGCACTAATGCTGGTGGAAGGAAAGAGGACCTGAGTTTGGGAAGGAAGGAAACTGCAAATGACTCTCCCAGCGTCAGGGACAGCCTTGCCCATTTACATTACAAGTTACATATCTATCAGCGCCCTGTGGAACACCATATTATTTCTTTGCGGAAGAGAAGTCTGCGTCCATCTCCTTCCAGCTGTGGTCGGTGTTGCTGGTGGTGAGTGTGTGTTGAGCCTCTATAGGGACGACACGTTGGATCTCTTCCCTCGTTACGTTGTGATGCTCAGCATTCCTCTGTGTGTGACATGGCGGGTCACATGATCCTCCTCACACCGGTTGTTGTGAGTGTCTTGGCGGACAGAGAGGAAGCATTGTGAACCCAGCTCGCTAATCAGTGCTGACTCAAGTGCTCGCAAACCATCTGTATGGTGCCTCCTGCGTCCACACAGAAACCCACAGCAAATGATCCAGCTCGCCTGCCATGTAGCTCGTCCATTTCTTATACCTATAGCAGTTTTTAGTTATCATCATCTAAAATGATGAAATGCATAAATACAAGTAGGCCTATCATGAATCAAACATGAGAGCATACTTACACACTACAGCAATCATATCAATTGTAAATTGGACAGATAAAATGTACTGCAGAGGGCTTGCAGGGCATGCAAAGTGGTCAGTTGTAAATCCATATGTCATACAAACATTTGTGTGCAGTTCATGTCACCCACAGATCGGGGAGAGCAGATCTGCGGCAGGCATGACTCTCGCTCCGCTGGCTTGTGTGCTTCTCCACAGCACGGGTCACAAGATGATGTCCGGAAGTGTTTTTAAGCAGTTCAAGTTCAATACTCTGCCTTATTTCGCTTTTAACAACACTATGCTTCCAATTCGACTTCACGTTTCTAATAAAAATCGACAATTATATAACATTTAAAAAAAAATAATATATATAAAACATGTTATAATGACGGATGTTATAAACTAGAAATTCGAAAATGAATTTGACTTGTTAATCATCAATGGTGGATCCGTTATCGCTCGTTTGCACCACACTAAATGGAAGAATTCAGGGTATTGCTGGTTTATGGATTGTAGCTGTGAATTCTTTGTATTTGCCGTGGCTTTTAATTTGAAAAGAATCAACGAGATTTCCCCTTCACGCAGAATAGCTGGAAACGCGCAACTCTCCATTGACTGTTAAGTTATCTTTAATATTCTTAAATTCAAGTGTTTGGGTTGGCCTGCATGATGGATACGATGACAGTTTATTTATTCAGTCACAGTCTGCTGGAAGAAGGAGATAGGTTAGCAGTGGGATAAGTGGTCTTGACAAAGCTAAGGTGAGTAGTATTTCAGGATTCAATTCATCCATTCATCCACAACAATTTCATGTATTGAAGGCTTTATTAGAGATGTACACTTACATCAGTAGATATATCATGTTCCCAACCTTGTATTTGATCAAGTATTTGATTAGGCATTCGAATAATGCACCAAAATCAGATGCGTATGAACAATGCACGGTGTCGATAGACGGCAGCCTGCTGTGGACTGCTCCAGTGAGACGCGTCTGGTGGGACTGCGCCACTGCGCCCCAGTGAGACCGCTCCAGTGAGACGCGTCTGGTGGGACTGCGCCACTGCGCTCCAGTGAGACCGCTCCAGTGAGACGCGTCTGGTGGGACTGCGCCACTACGCTCCAGTGAGACGTGTCTGGTGGGACTGCGCCACTGCGCTCCAGTGAGACCGCTCCAGTGAGACGCGTCAGTGAGACGCGTCTGGTGGGACTGCGCCACTGCGCTCCAGTGAGACCGCTCCAGTGAGACGCGTCTGGTGGGACTGCGCCACTGCGCTCCAGTGAGACGCGTCTGGGGGGACTGCGCCACTGCGCTCCAGTGAGACGCGTCTGGGGGGACTGCGCCACTGCGCTCCAGTGAGACGCGTCTGGTGGGACTGCGCCACTGAGACTCCGGGCGCCGGGAGGGGAGCTTCCGATTAAACTAATTTCTGATACACGGGTCGGTCCGAACACACATCTGAATGAAGC
>OMNR01093279.1:1982-26395 GCA_900303205.1 Mora moro
AAAGCTGTGAAATGGTTTTGTAGTCATACATAAATCTGCACCCGGTACCGGGTCCAAAGGACAGGTTAAAGGTGGCGGAAGTCCAAGCTGTTTTTTGGGGGGACTATTTGGATTGGGGAGGCCCAAAGGCTGTTAGAGGGTTCTATGATCCCAGATCTTCAAACATGAACTCTACCTCACAGCGGCCATGGGGGAACATGGGGGTCGCTTGTCACTGTGACCAGTATAGGTGCCGCTTTATTGTGCTATGCTCTATGGACATATCTGATTAGAAGTATTCATGGAATCTTAAAAACAAAATGTCTGAGTTATGTGGAAATCAAAATGTGCACATAACAGGACATTATTCTATCAATCATAAGTCCACTTCAGAATATCCCAGCCAACTTGAACTAAGGATACGCATAGAGGACACCACCCCTAAGAAGTGTACCAAGTTTGGTGTCAAAAGCTTAATAAGCGATGTTACGGTGTCAATTTGAATAAATGCTAAGCTAAGTGCTATTGCTCAAAATCACACATAAACGCACCTACTCTTAAACCATGACTCAGATTTACTCCAAATCGCTTGGAGACACTTTTCTCATCACCCCCAAGTGATCCTGAGAAAATGACAGAGAGATATGCGGAAATCAAAATGCAAATGAGCAGACATTATTCAACCAATCAAAGATCAGCTTCAGAAAGGCCCAGGGCATTGAAACTAAGTATGCAGATAGAAGACCTCCCCCTTAAGAAGTGTGCTATGTTTGGTGTCGATAGCTCAATCAGTGACGTCACAGTGTCAATTTGAATAAATGCAAAGCTTAGTGCTAGGCAACACTTCGCCCACAGGGGGGTGCAAAATCACACATAAACGGCATTTACTCTCAAGACTGGGATCCACTCCAAATCCCTTGACTTATCTCCCCGAATAACGTGCCCCCGCAAAACGCTGGAAAAGGGCGCTGGGGTCAGCGGTGCATGTGGGCTGAGGTTACATAGGCTGCTGTTCAATATTGCTGAATCTTCTCTGAATTGCCTCTAGTAACATGCTATTTGCAGTTCCCATTACACGGTCAGCATGTTCTGGATTAGCCCCCAAAGATTTGTGTTCAGTGTTCATGTTCGGCAGTATATGCACCTCGCTTTTGTTCCAATAAACGTGCATATAGTTGCATATAGTACGTGCTATTCCACCGCATGGGTACATCTTGCGGCAGTTTCTTTATTAGCGTGGCCCAACCGTGTCTGTAGATCATGGAGACCTGATTATGCGAGGGAAGTGAAATGTCCAATAATCCTCCGATTGCAACTTACTACTTTTTCATTTGATGTAACGCTACAGATTCATGGAACTTACAGTAGTAGAACTTCTTTAATTTATAGCTATACACTAATTTGCAGGACTCCTCTTTATGTCTGAGTTTGGTCGGCCTCTTGGTAAAAATACCCTCTGTGTTTCAGTTCAAGGTTTTCTTGGTTTGTGAGACTGGAAAGTATATCAAATAAATCTTGCAAATCTTGAATTTAAGTTTGATGGGCCCAGGTTGTGTGGTTTCCTTTTCTGTTGGTTTACCACCTGTTATGGGAAATAAACTAATTTTCTTTTTTTTATAAACATCTACTATCCTTGCATCCTTGTGCCTAACTGCTTGGTCTCTTACAATCACATTGTCACATTGTTTGGTTTTATATTTAATGTTTTAATGTTTAATGTTTTTTTCTTGCACATTTTTATTTTTTATTTGTACATTTTGAATTTTGTTTAATCTATGCTAATTCTATTGTATTTGTTATTTTTACCAAAGGTGCAAAACTAAAACAAAATAGGCAACCCACAATCTCCAGATTTAATTGCCCACTTATTTACCAGTTACATTTATTTTCTTGTCCACGTCAATGACCGTTAGTCTCCTCCCTCTCGACTGATTTCAAATGAAATAAATACAAAAGTTGCCTTCTAATGAGATAACAATTCAAAGACAATGACTATACTATAACATGGACAAAAAAACAAGTAATGAATCAAGAATACCACACTTAATCTCTAGAGGGTGCACCAGGTTACTTTATGCAGAGAGCTGCTGCCACAAGCATTGGATAATTGTGTGTACTGATAAGCCATGTAAGCCAACTCAGGCAGAGCACACATATAAACCCCTGCAACAGCTTTCACTGGGGCATTTTTTGGGTTACCCTTCATTCTATGGTTGTATTTGAAACCACCAACTTACCATGTCTCACGGATGGGGATACGGACCAAATAATGGTGAGCCATTTGCATAGTATTTATAGCACCTTTTAATAAAATGTATCTTTAGATTTTTTTGAGAGCTTAGTTCAAGGTTATGGCATTATGGATTTACTATATTTAATCATTTTCTTTTTTCTAGGGCCTGAGAGTTGGTCTGAAGAGTTTTCTATTGCTAACGGTCCCAGGCAATCTCCTATCAACATCATTCCCAGGGACGCACAGTATGATGCCTCTCTGAAGCCACTTAAACTAAAGTATGACCCTTCCAACTCCAATGGTATCCTCAACAATGGACACTCCTTCCAGGTTGACTATGTAGATGATGGGAATACTTCGAGTGAGTACTGCCTCTTCTAGGCTCAGCATTTTGAGTTGAAATCTATAGTATAAAAGTGCAACAACTACTCTGGCCGCTATTGTACTTGGAAAACAAATTGTTATCAGGTCAGGTCAGACCTTGAAAAAATGGCTTAATAAACAGTGTGTGAGTGATTAAATGGGGGTGATAAAGACTGACACTCTAACAACTTCATAGGGAATAACCATTCTTTATCTGGAGGTTATCTGGATATCTTATAGCATTCTCTGCTTCTAAAACATTTTCCCTGAATACTGAGCATACATTTTGATGTTTTGTTATTGCAAAAAAAATATTGCAGTGCAATATTCTTATAGGTCAAAAGAGAGCCAACTAAAAGTGGCACCGCGTACAAACAGCCAGTATATAAAGTGATATTCAGTTACTTTCTATTCTATTCTATGAAGTGTTCTTCTTAGTCTGATTTCTGCCCTCCCTCCACAAAGTTTTGACTGCAGGTCCAATTTCTGGAATCTATCGTTTACGGCAGTTTCATTTTCACTGGGGTGCCAGTGATGACAAAGGTTCTGAGCACACAGTCAATGGAGTCAAGTTCCCCTGTGAGGTACTGCCTTTTATACTGTATATACATATATATATATATATAAGTGCACTATGTTATACTGATGAACTAAGGGAACCTAGCGTTGTACCTAAGCACCACAGTGGGGAACATTGATGCCTCGTAGCTGCAGAGATCTGAGTTTGATTCCCAAACTTGAATCTATATTGAGTTTGCATGTTCTCCCTCTGTGAGTCTTATCAGGAAGTTAAGCTGGTTAGACATCTGATAGGCGCCCACCCAGCAAAGTGCCCTGACAACGACAAGTGGGCTGAATGGACTGATTATAATATGACGTTTTCTATCTACTTTCTATAACAGCTCCATCTGGTGCATTGGAACACCAAGTATCCCAGCTTCGGTGACGCTGCCAGCCAACCTGATGGCCTAGCCGTTGTGGGGGTCTTTCTCAAGGTGATTTGGTATTTTGAATTAATTGGTGGTGTTTACAAGCATCTCTGACTCTCAGTACTAAAATATTGTATGTTAGTTTGCATTTTAACTTCCTAGTTTCTTCCTGTGTTTTTATTTAGTTTTGTTAATCATCTTCCTGAACAACTTCCCTAAACGACACATTTTTAAATTACACTCAAAGTGAATGTTCACTCTCATTGTTCCAAACTACATGACATTATAAAGGAATGAATGCCCATGGAAATGCTGCAGCTAGTTATGCTAGATAATGTGAATTTGGTGCCCTTTGGAAACTACTTTTAAATTATAAATATCTATATTATATAAATTAATAATTGTGTGATGACTTCATGACTTTTAATAAGGTAAAAACATGTTTTACTATGCAGGCAAACAGGTTTTATAATTGGATCAACAAGTGGCCAGAGAAATAGGCCACCAGGATAACAAAAGAAAGGCTGTATTCTTTCTTTTTAACCAGCGTTTCACAGAGAATGAGTGATGAGACTGATGAATGCAGTCCATTGGATAATTCTTACCCCTATTACATGTATGTGTACAAGATCCAAAAGTTTGTCAAAGTGTGTGAAAAACACATTTACATCACCTTGCTTAAAGCCCAGTGCCAAATGGCAAAAACCTTTTTGGAGCTTGAACAGAAAGACGGCGATGAGGATGATGGAAGAAGCATTTTGTCAACTCTTAAATTGTCAACCTCAGAGGTGATCATCACATTACACCTCATTCTATCTCATCCTCAGAGGTGATCACATTACACCTCATTCTATCTCATCCTCAGAGGTGATCACATTACACTTCATTCTATCACATCCTCAGAGGTGATCACATTACACCTCATTCTATCACATCCTCAGAGGTGATCACATTACACTTCATTCTATCACATCCTCAGAGGTGATCACATTACACCTCATTCTATCACATCCTCAGAGGTGATCACATTACACCTCATTCTATCACATCCTCAGAGGTGATCAATATTAACTTCATTCTATCTCATCCTCAGAGGTGATCACATTACACCTCATTCTATCTCATCCTCAGAGGTGATCACATTACACCTCATTCTATCACATCCTCAGAGGTGATCACATTACACCTCATTCTATCACATCCTCAGAGGTGATCACATTACACCTCATTCTATCACATCCTCAGAGGTGATCAATATTAACTAGTTAGTTTAGTTTAACTAGTTTGTTTAGTAAACAAACTAATCTTTACTAAATTATGTAGGGCCTTTTCAATGCTGTTTTTGCTGGCTGAGGTTTTGTTAAAGTTCCATTTAACAGAAGTGCAATTAGTCCTACAAATCGAGAATCAGTAATTATTTAGTAATAAATTATACTGTTGTTGTAGCAATAAAGGATGTTCAATAAACAGCAGTAAATGGGTTGTTATTATTATTCAAATCTGTATTCTGTACGTTCTGTATCTGTACCTCACTCAGCAAAAGCAGCATTAAATTGCCCTACATATGTTGATGACATATAACCCTAACCCTGCCGAATGAAAACCATAACTGAGTTTAAAGATAATGATATTTAGGTAGACAAGCTTGTCTAATTATTTGGATTGCGGGGGCAGCACAAGACCTTTCATGCAGCGTGAAGAGTAGTCTCGGTTTCAATGGAATTCAATGTGTGCCAATATTGAATAAATATGGTGAAAAAATATAGCCTCTAAATAACATAAAAAATGACTTTTAACTACACCTTTCGTTTTTAGATACAAATGTTTTGTATTTATTTAAATGTGTGCCGACTTTATCACATGGTATGTGTTCTAGCCGCACATGCATAGCCTTTATCTTCAGGTAATTGGGCCTATTATTCAGACATTCAGCACATCGGTGTCTCACTTGACCTCAATAATACAACAGGCATACTTCAAATGAGTTCAACAGTTTGTAAATCCAAAAAGTTTCAAGGTGTTTTGTTTCGATGTTTTTTTTTTGTGATATCTGCTATGTTAAACACAGGCTATTTTCAGGGGACTTTATTTGAAGTGCTGTTCGTGCCACAGGTAAAGCAAGTTCATTTTATGTATTCAGTTAGAGGCACTTCATTTGAGCTTAGACAGACCGGGACTGCTGTGTGAGCCACCAGGTGTGTCCCTCTCTCTTGGAACAGGTCCTCATTGTAGATGTTTGTTTGGTTAGGTTAAAAAGTCCTCTGTGTGTATTTTTTTGGCATAGGACATTACCTAGATGGATATCAAGAACACTCTGCCAATATCAGTCCGGTCAATCAATGTGTGTGTGTGTGTGTGTTTCTTTGTTTCTTTATACTACAGATTGGTGCAGCGAATCCCAGACTACAGAACGTTCTGGATGCCCTAAATGCCATCAAATCCAAGGTAAGTCCTCCCTCCGAAGACATGGACAGTTCAAAGATGACGAGGCACACTGCTTGTACATTATCATCTCTTATCTAATGATTTCCTCTTTGCAGGGCAAGCAGAACAGCTTTGCAAACTTTGATCCAAAAACCCTTCTTCCTGTATGTCTGGATTATTGGACTTATGATGGCTCCCTGACAACTCCCCCTCTGCTAGAGAGTGTCACTTGGATTGTTCTGAAAGAGCCCATCAGTGTCAGCCCTGCACAGGTAGTTATTTCTTACATTATTCTATTCTATTCCATAATGTAATAACTTCAATTTCACAACATATATTGTACAGTTATTGTTTTTGTGGTTCATATTTTATGAATGCGATTCATATATTATGAATCTCAAATATACATCACATTTTATGTAATAAATAAAATCATAAGACCAAATACCAGTTAGTTAAATTAAAGGGTAAGAAAGTAAACCCTCATTTTAGCAGAACGTCCGCTTACGGGTTTCAAAAAATGCAGTCGTGACAGTCGTAAAGGTTTTAGAGAAAATTGACACATTGATTATTTGCAAAAGAAAAAGTCATTATCATTTAAATGCTGTAAGTGCAATGTGTATGAGGCAAAACAAGGCAAGCATATCTGTCATAACTTTCCAACGGGAGTAGTCAGACCTCAGCAAGCATGCACAAGTGAGATAAGATACAGTCTCTGCCCTTTGGGGGCTGGTTTTGGGGGTGGCTGTATAATTTGGGCTCTATCTCACTACTACTAACTTGTACCCTCCCATAACTGTTGGCTTATTAGAACATTCAGATAGCACTAATGTGGAGATGGGATGTATGTAAAATGGTGTACAATTCTACTAATTATTTAACCATAACAGCAGCAACATCATTGTTACTACATATGTTACCAGAGTTAATATTACTTGGGATACTTGTAATGATAGAAGTGATTATACCTCCAAATAAACACAATATCAATAGCAACAGTCAAATACAATGTTGTATATAGTAATAAACAGAAATATTTTATTCTTAATTGACTACATATTTGTTGTCAATTATTTGCACATATCTGCAATAGGACACATACACATTTGACATTATATTTACTGGGCCTGAAATTTAATCCCAACGTTTACCCGTTAAATAGTGAACACTATCATCACTATCCATAGCTATACAAATACACACACGCACACATGCATACATATTTATATTATTGTTATAAGAGACTACATTAGACTACATACATACATACATACATACACACATACATACATATATACATACATACATACATACATACATACATACATTAGACTACATAATAAATAATCAATGCAATTTTTGCTTTGTGCAAAATGTTGCCATCTGAAGCTGGGATCTAAACTGTCTACTGTCTCTGTCCTTTTCATGACCACCTTATCAGATGGCTAAGTTTCGCAGTCTTCTTTTCACTGATGAGGGAGAGGATCCATGTTGCATGGTGGACAACTACCGGCCACCCCAGCCTCTAAAGGGACGCATGGTTCGCTCATCTTTCAAGTAAAGACCGCTTTCCATGGTGTGGCTTCCTACAAACCACTTCCTCTGGATGTGGTCACTCCCTCCCATATTACTTTGTTTTTCTTTTTTCTTTCATTATTTCTTATTGGGCATGACTTACATGTTGGGATCCGTCCCTTCCATGTAAGCACTTATGTTAAAGCTCCTTACATTTGCTTATGAGGAATGCAAATTAACTTTGCACAAGAGGATTGCAGCTAAATCATAATGTGCTTCTTCCCATTGACCAACACCAACGTCTTTATTTATTTATTTATTTATTCGGCATTATTTTAGGAAAATCCTGAAAAAAAGGTAAAATTAGATACAAATGGAATCTTCCCATATTGCCATTCATCTGATTTTAGAATTAATATAATTTACATAAAAGATCCCATTTTGCACAAAATGTTCCTTTTTAAAGTTAGGATTTATGTTTTTGTTAATAAACAAAAAAACTAAATCGATGCTGATTAATAGTTAGTTATTCTATGCATGCATATCCTATACATAAGCATATGTATGTGCTTTTAACCTTGTTTACTTTTTTATGAGTAAACAAATAAACTCATATTATTGAAGGCATTTAGTATTGTCTCGATTTTTAATGTACGAAGTATTGATAATAATTGATGTGATATTTGTATGGTATGGTATGTAGGTATGGAATTATGATTTTTAAAAGATGAAGATTATCTTAATACATCATTCCTGCATTAATGATTGAATGTGTTTTACTTATATTTTTGTTAGCAATGCATCAATTTTCAAGTAAAATTGTTCATACGGTATGGTATAGATCAGGGGGTCTCAACCTTTTCTCCACCAATAATACTGATGCTTAGTCCTTTAAGCAGCAGTGCATCAAGACAAATTCCCTGCACACTAATTCCTTGTGTATTAACTTAATAATAAATAAAGGCTAATAAAGAAATAATCAATACATTGTCTAATGGTGTGATTATGTTCAAACAACAACAATCCTTTATTGAACCAATGATCATTATTTGCAAAAGAACATTTCACCTGGGTTTGGATGATATATTAGTGTGGTTTATTATCACGTGTGTCTAGGCATTATTGTTATTGTGTGTTCCTGTGTTTACTCCTCCCGTTTTTCTACTCTTTTGAGGTACAAATAGAGTATGCCAATAATAATAATAACAACAAATCCATACATTAAAAACACAAACATACAAAATGTATGCGCACTCTGAACACACAGATATATGTTATGTTCAATCCTGAACATAACATATACAAAACATGGAGGCCAAGTTTTCATGAAGGGAAAAATACTATACTACTAAAATACGAGACCATTCTGGAGGTCATACAGCGGTGAATGAGGGGAAAGATGACAACCCTGCTCCTCTACTCTATAATCTGATAATGAGAAGAATATGAAAAAAATGATCACATAAACATACTTTATAAAGGGCATTCTAGGCTGGGTATTAGAATTGAGATAAAGAGATAGTGTAGCAGTTATAACGGCAGACAGCATGAACACAGGTGATGTAACATGTTGATTGTTGGAGTGTATTCTAAAACTTTACACTGGTGAACCCATTTAACTAAAAGAATGGCTACTGCACTACCGTCTTTCCCTTTGAGAAATGGGCTATGCTGCTTCTTCACACTGGGGAGGGTGGACAAGGTGTTTGATACACTCCCTGAAGATAAGAGATAACCAAGTGACTAGCAAACAGCTAAAGATAAACCGAGTGAGTACTTTACCCCAAAATCGGCTACAAAATATATGTGGGTAATTCTACAGAATTTTTTGAAACATTTTCTATTGTCCACAAAAATGTATTCAGTAAAGAAATAAGTCTGTAGGAGCTACAGTTTGAGGGGTCTATTTGTAAAAGTAGAGGGACCAGTCTCACTGGAATATCTTTTTTTAAAAAAGTATCTTGTATCGATCTTTCTAAATATGCAGACTTGCAATTCAGCATATTTCATAATTGATTTAACCACCAACCTCCAGTGAAAGCAATTTGATTTTGATTGTGTTCCATCTGTGTCAATATGCTAATTGCAGCCTTCCCCACCTGAAAGCTGAAAGGTTGGTGTATGTGTTTAAAATGTGTGCATCCCATTGACCTCAGTGTGATACTAATGAATGAAATAGAGTGCATTGTCTTTTCTCCACAGACTAAGAGTTTGGAAAATAACTGCCCCTGTAAACTTAGAATCATCCTGGGAAAAGACAGCTGCCAGAGGCTGACACTACCCACCTGCATGCCAGTGACATTAAAGCCTCTGACAACCAGTCCAAAAATATCAAAAACGCATAAATTATGTAAAGGTTAAAGGGATGTTCCAACTGCACAGCCACGTTTTTGTTAACTCATAGTGTCATCATAGTGTCCCAAGCTTTCGAAAAACAGCTTGCTGTTCCCAAAAACTAAACAAAAATGCTCAGAATAAACTACAAACATGAGTTGTATGATATTGTCAATTTACTACAATGTCCATGGTGCATTGCGGGAACTTGTTTACATCCTGGTGAGAGAGCGTTCGGAGAGGCAGATATAAGCTTGGCTACTTTTGTTTCACATTTTGTTTCACATCCATCACATTTCACATGTAACTATTGAGCATTATAAAAAAGTGGAGCCCAACATATGACATAAAAGTATATGCATATCCGTATTTGCATTTCAATAATAATAAAGTACTGAATAAAAAACTACAAGCTTTGTATCAATGCATTTTATTTGCCATAGTTAGTTGCCTGCCATATCACCGCACATATCATATAGAAAGCCTCCAGAGAAAACAAAGTCAAACATGGTGTGGGAAATAATTAAAAACAGGTAATCAAGGAATTAAGTAAAAACTATAAACTATGTAATCACTTAAAGGTTTTCTATATGTTAAAAAGTTCATGCTATAACTATAATTATATTGTCGATGGGGAACTGTACAGGATGTCAAGCTGACCCAAGCTGATGCCAATGTTTTCAATTTGTTCAAGAAACAAAAGAGTGACATAAAAAAGAGTGAACACATTCCTTTGCTGCATACATCACTTTCTTGGAAGAGTGGCAAAGAAAACTAAGATAACAGTAAGTAAGTAAGTAAAGTATATTTAGTATAGCACCTTTCACAGAGCAATGGTCACAAAGTGCTTCACAAATTAAACTAAACTAAACTAAATTGACCTAAAAAAAACAGTAAAAACTGTTAGAATTAAGACCATGAAACAATACAAAGAAGCAAAAACTAAAACATAAGCAACAACAGGCCTCAAAGACATACAATTACAGACACTATACAGCACAGGGTAAGACAAAGGCCAGTTTGAATAAATACGTTTTCAGCTTCTTTTTAAAGGCGTCAACAGAGGCCGCTGATCACATGTCTATCGGAAGAGCGTTCCACAATGACGGAGCCATCACTTCAAAAGCATGTTCCCCTTTCAGGACCTAAGTGACCTACTGGTGATATATGGATGGAGCAGATCACAGATGTATACAGGTGCCTGACCATGCATGGCTTGATATGTAAAAACCAGCACCTTAAAATGGATACTAAACCTGATGGGAAGCCAATGTAAGGAAGACAAGATGGGTGTGATGTGAGTCACACCTAAAAAAGGGAATTGCAGTAGTCTAGCCAAGATTATATAAAAGCATGAATGATAATTTCTAGCTCTGGATGTGACAGAAGGGACCTGAGTTTGTCAATGTTTGTTAGGTGGAAGAAACATGTATGGGTCAATGATTTTATATGTTGATCAAAGAGCATAGCCTGATCAAGCCATTTGAACCAGGGGGTCGGTAAATTAAAATACAATAAAACGGATTTGAACAACCAACTTTGGTCATCTGCAGTTCAAACCAGGAGAAAGCCCCAGTGCTCACTGTCTGACAAAGAAAGTGGTTCCAAGAAACCACAGCGAGTCCCCCATCCTGGCCTGATGTCCTGGGGTTGCTGATAAAAAAGTACAATCTGGTGGGCAGAGTTTGATTAGAGGGTCATATTCTATGCTCCTTTGCCAAGTCTTGTCATAAACAGGAAATCAAACCTTTAGAGATAAATAAATGGTTCAGTACAAAATACTTATTCACAATGGAGCGAGCATTTACCAGCACCATCCTGAGGGGCACAGATCCACTGCCAGCAACAGTGGAAGCCCGAACCACGGGACGCAGGTGTCTGATCTCTGATCCGCCCTGCACAGCGGAACATCTGACCAGGGGGGAGGCCCTATCTGAAACAACTGAATAGGGAGACGAACCAGTAAAAGTGTTAATGTTAATGCCAGGGGAGGACAGTAGGGGGGCTAGCGCTGGGAACAGAGGCCTGAGACGAGACCCGAGAAGAAGAGGGGGGTCCCGGGGTACGTGTGCTGACTGTAAACAGTCATGTGGAGAGGACTGCAGTGCGCTGCAAATTGGCTGCTTTAACCTGTGCGCCTTGATTGACAATGCAGCACAGGTGTGCAGCCTCACCCAGTCTCAGAGTCTAATCAGTCTGACTTGAGCCTGGTGAGGCTGCTTAAACCAGCCACCAACCACACACCACAGATGGGGACTGTGGCTCCAGTGAAACAGTGTGTGGCTGCGTTGAAGAAACAGATGTTCCTAATTAAGGAATCTCCAACTATTCATGCAGTAGGGGAGAAGAGGGGACAAGGAGATGACAGCTGAGGATGGGGTGTCCGGGCAGGCGAGAGTTGTGGCGAGGCAGCGACATCAGATCTGAGAGAAGGCATCCCTGCCGGTACAGGCATGGGATGGGCCGTTGATCTGGTCCTACAGTGGCGCGACAAGCCATCCGAACACCACAAGCCACTAGTATTAAACACTGATCTCTCGCAATATCCCTGTGGCATCCTGGTGTATGTGTACTGTTTCCCTGAACGTAATTGTGAAAAGGTACTGGGAGTTTCACTGCAAATTGTTGTGTGCTTGCCAAGATTTAAAATCTTAAATCTGGAAATATGAGATTAATTATCTTGTTTTAAAAGTTATTTACTAGTTTATCTTTTTCTGTTTTGTTTACTACCATTGAATGCATGGTATATTCTTAAATTGGTCAGGGATTCTTAAGTAATACTGGTAAAGCTACCAGTATTACTCAACAAGCTACATACACATAGATAGAGTACCAATTTATACCATTCTCTTTCATTAAAAAAAACCTTCAGTGACACAAACTCAAGTTCAATTGATTGATTTCAGAATCACACATAAGGCATATTTAAAAAAAATAAATGATCCAATGGCAATGGCCCAACATGCTTCACCAGGAAATGAAAGGATTGATTTTCACTGCTCAAACCACTCAATTTACCAGGATAAAGTAGAGAATCCTGTATATCATTCAAAACTGCCAAATATTTTTTCTTTGGCCACTTCAGGGTAGTGGAACAAGCTGTAAGAACAACACTACAAAAACAACAACTGCCTATTACAAAAGCATGTACAATATACAGTATGAAAGAGAGAACCTATGACCTTAACCACAACTCATGATACATTTATATCCCCAGGCCCATTTCTATGTGCAATAACAAAGATTATATTTTAATGGCACAAACACACTTTGAAACTAATAGAAAAATATGAGGTGTAATCAATAAGATAATGCACAAGTTCTGTTGCCTGGGCAAGAATGGGCACTGTAACTTCATACATCAACAAATCTTTATCGGAATTCAAAGTTTTGTAACACTGATACTCAAAAGCAACGAAAGAGGAATCTATCACAAAGATATCCTTTATCAATCCAAACACAGGTAAAGTGTCACCCACAACAGAGGTAATCATAGACTTCCCACTGATGTACTTATTACCATTGAGGATAAGCGATTTCACAGAGACGGCAGATTGTATGCTGTCCATGCCCAAAGAATCTCTGAGTTTAGCCTTAACATATTCAGAATTTGTCACCTCTGAGACAGGCCCCAATTCTCATGCTCAATGCCTTTCATTCTGACAACATTCAAGTAACTGATTATGTTTTGCAAGTGATACATTTTTTTAAATGTAACTTAGAAGCCCACTGTTTAAAATAACTGTGCTCTGCCTCAAATCGCATCCACATACTACTTATTAAAGGACCAAGAGATTCGATTTGACTAGGAAGATGCAACATGTAATGTTGCTTGGGTATTACATTAGTTTCAGGTAAAAGTTGTTTAAACTGATATATGATTGACACAATTAATTCAAGTACTAGTGCCACATATATATACCCTTGCCTACTAACAGCAACTTTAATGCTTGTGTTTGACCTAGAGTTAATAGCCTACACTTCACCAGACAGGCCAATAGGTGGCACTTTGAACTCGCAAACAGCCCCAGGCTGTGTTTATCAAGCATCACACAATAGCCTCTTAACAACATGGGGGTGGGTAACTAGCTACGGTTATTTATGTCATTTTGGCAATGAATAATTGCATGATTTTCTTTGCCCAACTTAGTCGGGGAGCAAGAAATCATTCTTCTTACCCTTCATACCATTCTTGCTCGCAGATTCCCGCCCTCCTTCCCTGTCCAAGAGCTATAGATAGCAAGCTAGCTTGCTAATTTAAACATGCAAGATCACAAGAGTGGGCCTCAGGCATCTGTGTTTCAAGTGGAGTGACATGTGGCGTTGCTTCCACAGAGCTGGGGGTTGCAGGCTGAGTGGCACACTCAGAAAAAATGGATGCACCAACATTTTCCGACCCTAGTACAGCTGATGTGTCGTTCCCCATCCACTTGGTGGCATCCAGTCATCAAATACAGAGGGTGTGTCCATTTAATGTGGCGAAAGAATGAGTTGAAAACTCTGAACTTGTTCACAACGATCAATTCCACAGAAAACCCCAAAACCCGGACTACAACCATGTATTACATTAATATGGCTAAGGAGCGACTTTAGACTTAAAGTAACAAAAACGAAACAGATCACACGCCGCCATGATGTTGCCTTTGGACTTGAGGGGAGAGGGGGATGTGATGCGGGTATTTTTCCCGCCACAGTTTTTGGAAGACACGCCACTCTGACTCTGATTGGCTAACCAATCAGAGGCCTAAATGCCTAAACCTAACCAATCAGAGTAGGGGCGGGTCTTCCAAAAAATTCAGTGGGAAAAAAATAACTCGATGAAATGAAAGCCAACCTGGAGAAAACACAGTGAAGGTTGCACTGAGGAACAGAGAGAACACTGCTCTGAGGGTTTATGGATGTCGCCGATGGTTCTTTTCAGCAGAGGCATTGAGGTGGGAACCCAGACCATTTAAAAATCACTATAACCTCTGGCAGTACCACTTATTTAAAATGTCTTCATGAGAGTTGGTCTGATGGCAAATTCCATTCCAACATTTCAAAAAGGCATATGCCACTTGAAAAAAAATCGACTTCTGATCAGCAACTTACTTGATAAAAAAAAATTGCCTGTTCAGTTCTCCAGTGTTACCATAAAAAAATAATTCCAGGCGATAATGTGTCTCCAAAACTGTTGAAAAAATGTGCAGGTAAAATACTGAAGTTGCAAACCTAAAAATGTTGATATCATGGCACTTACTCAGAATTGTGATGCAATTGCTGAATGAAGCGTTATCTGCAGTTGAAATGCAGGGAATCACATGCAACCTGTGAACAGATAAACCTGTGCAACAAGTGTGTACGTGCACTCACGTAGATGTGTATGTACACAAATACAAAATATGTCTAAACATGCCAATACATAAAGCATAAACACATACATAGATACACCATACCTAGATTTGTCAGCAACATCGACATTACTGCAGCAACCATCAATGAGATTGTTTTCCAGTTTACTGTCATGTACACACTTTCACAAACGCCAGTACTCAACTGACATACTAGAGGGGCCACTAGTGTTGCTAAATCCAGTACGGGGAGCACCACCGATACTGTTGATCCCACCGGCAGTGGCAGGTTTGGGCTTCCCGTAACAGTCCTAAGAGGATGAACAAGAGGATGAACAACCTGAGCTGTCAACTCTGCTACGTTTAGGCTCCTTGTGGTGCGGTCTGTGGTAGCACCCATCCATGACAGCCCAGCCATTGAGCTCTTCTCTGGGGAAACCAAGAGACAGCTTGTGATGTCTGGCTCTGGTCTTTTCTTTTCTTCTTTATTCTTTATATATCGATCCGGGTGGCGGAGGACTAATCCCAGATTCCTTCGCGTCTGGGAAGGTCAGCCCGATGTTGAAATGTAACTTAGACCTGAACAGTGATGGATGTGACCAGAACAAGAATTATTTGCCAAAGCACCACAGCTTTATATAATTACAGTAAACACTGCTTCAACTTCCTCACCTCTGTATGGTGTCTAGTTTGATGAGTTGATGAAGCCTTGTTGAAGCATTGAGGCTGCAAGTGTTCACTTTGGACATACCACTATACACATTGTCTCCACAAGCTCCTCCATAGCCGTGAACATTTCAAATAGATTTTCATACTCCTACTCATACCATTCAATGAGTCCCTGTTCCCTGTATAGAGGCATCTACATTTGTTATGATTGCACTCATTTATTCAGGTACAGTGAGTTACTGAATGATAAGTGTTGTTAGTGAATCAGCTCACGCTTGCTGGTGTCTTGTGAGGCAGGAGACCACAAGTATCATCAGATCAGGCTCGAGACTTGAACTTTTTCAATTTTTTTAATGGCAAAAAGTATAAATAATCTACATTTATACTTGAATACAATTTTAAAAATCAATGTAATGATCAGACCCAGTATAGTGGGTCTGGCAATGGTGCGCAGCCAGTACTTTGCATTGCTCCACAATAGAAAGGAAAAGGATTGCAAGATGCCGAAGGAGTGAATTTGCAGACTTTTAAGAAACACAATCACCAGCATGGTTGCAATCCTGCGTGCTAGTCCCCTGGGAAAATAAGTGACATACCCCTCCAAACACAAACTGAGAGCAATGTCACAGAAGATCATCAACTATTATACTATGTTATGGGATGCTGCAGATGTGCCATATGTAAGTATTCTTATTTAGTTTTTAAGAAAACAAACAACTTATCAAACATTCCTTTACCACAGCTGACCATCTATTCCAAAATGTACAAGTGATATAAGTCCCCAAGGAAGAGGCAGGGCCCCATGCCACAACAAGGGGTGGCAAAGAGGTCTCTCTTCAATACAAGTGCAGAAGATGAGACAGATGGAGACACAAGTGCTTCAAATACTTCAACCATAATTCTTCCAAGCAACGACAACCTCAGTCCAGGTATGTGCTAAAAGTGGGAAAATGAAAGTGTGCTGTCATAGTACTAGTTTTCTGTACATCTAAAGAGCTTACCTGTACTCTAACAAACTCAAAACCAAACCAAAGCGACGTTGCTCAAATTTTGGACCTCGAGTTTGAGGCCAGATGGGCCTTCATTGATTCAGAATGGAAGAAGACAAAGCCACTAAAACTTGAGGCATATCCGTGCTTCAAAGACACTCAAAATGTAACTCTTGTGTGCTTGTTTCTGTGCATGCTGTGTTGTATCAAGCCTGCACAGTGGTAGACTAACTGTAAGCACAATTTTGTCCTAGGCAATGGATAAACTGCGTCACATCCAGGGTGGCGCCAACCGCAAATACATAGAGGAAACAAAGACTTCTGTGCCATGGTGCAGTTCTATAAGCGTGTGGAAGAAGGCCCTGAAACCCCCTTTCCCCTTGAGTCTGCGTGGAGGTAAGTTGCTGTTCCATATACCAAATTCATTGTAATCTGTCAGTTCCCAATCCTGCTCCTGGAGGACCACTTTGCACGTTTTCCCATCTCTCACTGTTCTACCACACCGAGACATATGGGTCAGTCATTTTGAAACACGATTTTACCAAGCAATCCAAACCCAAATAAAAAACAAATAATAACAAAATTAAAAGGTACAGTATGTAGGATATAGTGGTGAGGTTTCTGAATTGCCACAGACTGAATACCCCTCCCTTTCCAAGCATGTAGGAGAACCTACGGTCACCGCCAAGTGCCGTAAAAACATGAAAGGCCCTCCCTAGAGCCAGTGTTTTGGTTTGTCTGTTCCGGGCTACTGTAGAAACATGCCGGACTCCATGGAAGAGGACCTGCTCCCTATGTAGATATGAAGGGCTCGTTCTACACTCATTCTAACGTAAACACAACGATTTGTACACTAATGAAAACATAAGTATGAATACTATATTCCATTTCTGCTAATAGATCCCCCTAAGTCCTCCATACTGTACCTTTAAATGAACTAGAATTGGCAATAAGAGATGTATTTTAAGTGGGCCTAATGTTGCCATTTTTGTGTCCCATAGTGGATTTCATCATCGCCTTCTTGACAGCACTCAAATCACTTTTCCTCTCACCAACTCCACCACCAAAGTGGCTCGGGAATGCCAGTGAAGCACTGCTTCATATCCTTCAGGTGAAAATTGTTATGTTGGTCCTCTTCTAATTCACATTGAACGTTTGTCCTTGTCATTCAATTCCAGCCAAGGGAGGATCCATCGCTTTACTTGGAGAAGCGGCCTCTCTCCAGCCCGGTTTTACTCTTTGATGGAGTGGCCTGCATTCTCACCGTGAGGAACATACCTGTGAGCACCTTACCAAAGGAGGATTTCTTTGACAAAATGTTAATTGCGTACTACCACACTTTGCACTTACCAAAAAGTCATTCAAACAGGAGGTACTAGGCGATGCCATCCGCGAGATGCCACAAGCACAAAAGAAAGCAATCACTGAGTGGAATTCATTCACTGAGAAATAGATTGTGCATACGAGTGCTACGGTCGGATTACAGGACCCCAGAGCAGACACATCGACAGGACAACGGGATATGGTTTACAGGGTTTTAATGACAGGATAGGGAAAGGAAACAAACAAGAGGGTAGACAGGGCAGGTAAACAGGCAGGGTAGGTGGAGAGGGAGACAGGCAGGGCAGGTAATCTGGCAGGTAGGTCGGGCGGAAACGGCAGATAGGCGGATGAAGATAGGTGGGCCAGACAGGCAGACAGGTCGACAGGCAGGTGATGACAGGTAGGCCGGACGGGACAGGCAGACAGGCAGGTGATGGATCTGAACGTAGAAGACAAACAATTAACACAATGTGGAAATATCAAACTTACTACTTGGAGTATAAGAATACTACGAGGAGCTGAGGCACAAAGTAACTGCATTAGAGTGAACAACGATCTGGCAATGAGTGGGTGGAAAGCCGGGGTTTAAATACTGGATGGGTGATGAGTTGATGAACCGCAGGTGTGTGAGCTGATCAGGAGGGAGGAGTGGATGATGTCATCAGGGGAGGAGCTGGGAACTGCCAACACGCCCACAAACACATGCAACACAAAGACAGACAAAACAGACAGGGAGAAGGAAGGGAACCTAGCTGCCACTAGGGGGTGGCAGTGGGGGACGTGACAGTTTTTAATTCAAAACATCATGGACTGGTTTAGACACGCAATGTACAATCTGGAATCAGGCATGCAACAGTTACAACACAATGAACGGTGATGAAAAGCAGAGAATGAAATGTTATGCGTGTTAATCACTCAGGTACAACGTGTGACTGTGGAAGGTACCGGAAGGTGGTCGGACAAATGGACATCAACGTTGGCAGACTGCAAAATTCTGCCAAATTTGTTAAGAATGGTGAGCTCAAGTTCTCCCACTGGGGAAAAGTAAATAATTTGACACATTTCACACAAATAAACATATTTGTGTGAACATGTGGGTAATAAATGCCTATTCCTATGTTGTGATAGTTTATATATAAAATATTGTGACATAGCTATAGTTTAAATCATAACACAAAGGAGATGTGTGTTACTAAATTTCTTCCCACACTGTTTACTCTCACAATTTCCCTGTTCCTCTCAAATCGTTATTCACAGCTGGGACTTGAACCTCAACGCTCGTAGTACTTTATACATACAGTCATGCTCCTAATTTATGATGGAAAAAGGGACCACTAACCTCCAACACCTGTTCTGTCTGCCTACTCTAGTGCTCTTGGGCCTGAGGGAGACAGAGGAGAGGTACTACCTGCTGGTGAAGGAGCCCAGGAGGTTCAGGGAGGCCCTGGTCAATTGTAAGCTCAGGGGAGGCACCCTGGCCATGCCCAAGACCAGAGACTCCAACCGCTTGTTGGCAGACTACGTCAGCCGCGCCGGCCTGACCGGAGTGTTCATTGGCCTGCAGACACAGAGTACGGTAAGTGGACAGACGCCAGGAATGACCACAGTTAGCCAGTAAGATGCAGATACAGGCTTTTGATTTTTGTTTTTTAAAAGACAGTATAGAGGTCAGCATTCATATTTACAAGAAACACGAGATGCAAACAGAAAATGCTAACAATGCCTTGATTAAGTGGAAAAGGATGTTTGTATAAGGTAAATAGGTACACAGAGTATTTTAAACAAACTAAAATCAATCCTCAGCAACAGCGCCATCTCTGGTTTAAGAATGAATTGCCAGATTGCAATTGGCTAGGAATTGGTGCCTGGTGATGTCACTTGTCCTGGCATCAATTTCAGCCAATTAGAAACAGTTTAAACTCAATAAGCTATGTTTTGTGTTCCCGTGTATCTTTATAATTGAGTTCACATGTGGGGTTTTCCCTTTAGAAACCCCCTCCCCACACCAGACAAATGAAAAGGCTCACTAGGGAACCACCTCAAGGGATGTCTTACAAAACTTTTCAAACGGGCCTCATTCACCTAGGAGCCATCTTGGTTCTAAGCGTGGTTCCGCATTCGGTTCCGTAGTGAGCTTTTTAAAACTTCAAACGTTCAACATTCCACAACAATGTCCTCAGGATGGCACCAAGACCAAAGAGGAGTACATGTACTCGGACTCCAGCCCTCTGGGGGGCTTCGTGGCCTGGGGCCCGGGGCAGGGACCCCCCATCATCAACAACTCCAGCTGCGTGGAGCTGCTCACCACGGGCAGCTGGGGCCACACAGCTTGCGACCTCGCGATGTTCTACATCTGTGAGTTCCCGAAGAGCAGGAGAAGAGGTGGAGGCGGCAATGGTGGAGGAGGTGGAGGTGCAGGTGACACGCGAGGTTGATGGGAGGCGTGGCCTGATGAGCCAAGATGCATAAGGCCTTCTCAGAATCAAGGATGGCCGTCTATCTATATACACGCGTCTAACGTTTTGTATGTTGCTTTTTTTCTTCCTTTTTTTCCAATGTGATGTTTACACTTTGCCACGGGGACATGAACCCTTTCAAGGATTGTTCTCACGCTATTTTCATTTTCATGACAATAAATATTAAAAATGTATTGTTGCTGGTTTGTGTGTAATCCATTTTTCATTTCTTTTTATCCGTAATCTGATCATCAACTTTACTGTTGCAATGTTGCAAAGTTGGTCATTTTTCCTTTGGTTCTTAAAAGTTAAAAATATCTATATTTATTGTCCACAAATTGATCCAGATTAAGGATTAGAAGAAACTTTCCAAGTGAAGACGAGTGAAGTTAAGTTTCTCCATAATAGACCATAAGCGACAGGTCTTCCAATAGAGAAGGCTGTGGCCACAACATAAACATTTCCTCCCACTTACTTGCATGCCCTTTCTCTCATGTTTGAATAACAGTAGCTAATGAAAAATAAACAAGCAATCCCATCTCTCTGGGATACAGCAGTGTGCTATCAACACCATGGATGTATAATATGTAAGATCAACACTCCTAAACCTTATTGATTCTACTAACATTAGGGGGAGGCCTCTCCACCAGAAGCTAGACAGAAACAAGAAATACTGTGCTCCAGATGCCCTTTGTAAGGTTATGTCAACAGTGGCTGCCTATTTTCGAGCAAACCATTAACAATGGCTTGGCATTGTCGTTCTTAGAAACCTCCAAAAACAATTTAGAAAGAGATACCAGCCTTATGTAAATAAGGCCTTTGAAATAAATATATCTGAGAAAGTAATTAGATTGAATTGGAAAATACACCTTAGAAAACTTTGGTGTGTAATAAAAAAAGGCCTACAGGTAAACATTTTTGTTGTTAAAACCCCTGAACCTGTAAATCGCTGCTGCGCTCTCTCTCTCTGTCTTCCTCCTTTCTCTAACCTTGGAATTTACACACAGTTAAGCAAATGTTTACCTTCCCAAAGCGACTCCGTGATTATTAAGTTAATAAGTACGCGTAAGCCATTGTGTTTCGAACAATACAGAATCAATAAACGTTTCAGCAGGGAAGTAGGCTCCTTCTAAACTGCAGCCACTATGTTCATCTTAAACAATAAATAATAGCTCAAATTAACCTCTTTCCCAGGCGTTCTCATTTCATGACGGAACGTCTGGGACGGGATGCTCCAATTTAGCGTTATTGCCGAGAGAGAGGGCGGGGCTTTCAGTTACATGGGTTTAGCGGCGAGATGCGAGAGAGGGAGGGACTTCCGACAGAAGCATATCTGTTTCCGTTACATATTTCGGACTTTGCTTTCAAATTCCCAAATTCGTCAAAACTATTTTTATATTTTTCTCCTTGTGCTTGTCATTCTTGTCATGTTTTTCTCGCCCCGGGGACTGTTAACTGGGTGGCCGGAAATTGCGTTGCGGTAGACCAGGATAACGCTACAATCCAGGATCCGCTCTCAGCGTAGCTCAAATTAAAACCGTGGAGAAGGAAGAGTGAAGGAGAGATACAGGGAGTGGCCGCTGCACCTGTCCGACCTGTTTGAGGACACATGACTCCGAAGGAATTTCCCTGGCAGCCCATTTCTTCTCTCGCGTCTTTTGTTTAAACTGGGGGCATCTGTGCTTCTTGAAGCGCCCGGGAGGGAGAAGAGGAGGGAAAAGTACTTGTAGGGGATCTCGGGGGAAAGGGAGGAAGAGAGAAGGATAGAGGGCACAGATAATGTCGGAACCAGCAGCTCCAAATCCCGCGGCCACTACTTTCCCTGCGCCAACTATTTCTTTACCTTTGGGCCTGGATATATTGAGGACGTATTCCGGAGCGCTTATCTGTTTAGAAATAGTAAGTGATGCATTTTTGGACTTTTTACTGCATTTTAATTTTTTTTTGCATATATTAAAATCAGATTCTGCTCCTTAACCTACTTACCACAGCGCAGCCTACATTCTATCGAAAAGTAAACCTGAAAGTAGTCTATAATAATAGCTGTTATAAATTAGGTTATGTTTAGGCCTAATTAGGCCTATTAATAATGCAGTGCGTCTATTTGTGTTTCAAACAATGATTGATTATTCATAAGGGTGATCATAGAAGTATCCAATGTTTGGGCCTACATGTCATAGTTGTATTAAATCCAACAGTGGGTGCATTGAGGGATCGGCATTGCCACCTCTGATTGGACAACATATAACCAGGCAACCACACGTTTAAACAAAGTAGTAGGACTATCAGTCTTTGTCAAATAGCCTTCACGTCTCACCAGTGTGTCACTGAACTAACGACCCAGATGGTGTATTGCTAAGTCCAAACATTATACATCATAGAAGTCGACATGACATAACATTACAGTAAATTAAATGATATTATATGTATATCTGTATCTCTAGATAGATAGATCGATAGATAGATAGATAGGTAGATAAAATACATTGCATTACATGATTTAATAAAGGTTTTATTTGAAGGTCCAAAATCTACCACTCATGTTACTGTGCAACTGATTTACTAGGTTATGGGTACAGATTAATATAGGCCCTACATTCCTACATTTATAACCCTTGACATATTTTATGTTTTGGAGACATTTAAGAGCATTTAATTCTGTACAAAGCCTTTATTTGTACAGCATTTATTTGAACTTTTATTATTTGTTTATCCAGGTTGATATGAGGCTAATATCTGTCCTCTAACCATCAATGGCTCCCTCCTCTGTTCACACAGGGCCACATCGCTCCATATTCAACCCCGCAGGGGTTGAAATGTGTTAAATATGTTCTGGGTGTTGATATGTATCACAAACTTTCTTTGAACTACTTAATGTCTTCATATTGTGAATGTAAACTATGTGGCTGGCAGTTAGTTGAACCTGTTTATAGGCCTAATCCCTTTGTGTGCTGTCAGCCTCCAGAAGAGACAATAAGAATACTACAAAAAATACAGACCGCAAGAAAGTCAATACTACATTTAACATCACAACATGATTATGTTTAATAGCATACCAATGTATGCTCTCTTTTCCTAACAATCACAGTCTTCTCACAGACACATGCTTCATAAGCTTCCTCCTTCCTTGTCTGTAGGTGTTTGGCGGGCTGGTATGGATCCTGGTGGCTGCGTCCAACGTGCCGGTGCCTCTGTTGCAGGGCTGGGTGATGTTCGTGTCCCTCCTCACCTTCTCCCTCTCCTCTGCCTATCTGTGCCTGCTGATCACCGGCCTGGCGGACCGCATCAACACAGACTGGAACGTCCTGGTATGGAAACTTCCTGCTGGAAAGATTCAGCGCTGGTTGAATGATTCATTCACTAGTGACGTGACACGGAAAATTTGCAAGTAGAATGTTGAAAACCTTAGCTTCAAGTCAAGTAAAATGAATATACAACAAATACATAGTTTGTTTAGATCACAGCATGCATGGAGAGTCACTTCTATTCTATCCTATTCTATGGGTGTTTTTTGGAATTTGAGGTTGGCCATTTTGAGTGTAGCGAAGGAAGCAGGTTGTGCCCAGGAAGTGCTCTTTCAATCCAGCGTGTTGCGTTGGCCACGCCTGATGTTAATAGTGCAATTACCAACGGTTCAACCTATACTTACTGCTTCATGGGAACACAGGAAAAGCACGCACACAACCGACTTGCACCGATGCTGGCAAAGTACTTGATGTCGCTTCGTCCCGAGTTCGCCACCTCAGGATTTGAACTCTGGTCCTCATTTCCTTCTTCCAGCATTAGCACCAGAAGCTTGGCCCACTCGACTATTGGAAAAGGCGGCAAATGCCTACAGTTAAGCGGGCTTGCGTTGTGTTTTTCCTTGT
>OMNR01093341.1:0-10240 GCA_900303205.1 Mora moro
AGTAGACGGAGTAAGGAGAGGACGACGGACCACTGGGCCTGAGAGAGGATGATGTAGTAGAGCACACTCTCTCCCTATTGTTTCCCATTGTTGCTGGGAATATCTTGTTCTGTTTTATGACGTCTGTGTGTGTGTGTGTGTGTGTGTGGGAAAAACTGAAAAATAATAGGGCATTTATTAACCTCCATTACGCATCTAACATATTCAAGGTCAGTTCCTCAACGTGGTGCAATAGATCAACAATCGAGTCATCGGAAAAAAACACAATAAACGCCCTTTCAGAAACTGGACTCCGACAGTTCATAACTAACTACTTCATTACTGAGATTGTGTTTTTTAATGTCAACCATTTACCCCTTTTACAGTATTATTTACACATCATTATACACATTCGTAGTGCACCGCCATCTCTTAAGTGACCAGTGTGCGCGTGTGTCTAAAATTCCCAAGTCGAAAGGTAATTTCCATTGCTCTTACCGCAAAGACACTCCCGAACACGTCCTACATTTTCCTATAATACTACACCCTTCCAGGTCTTGATATCTGATGCACCGTTTCTGTTTATTTTCCTGATATTAATCTGGCACGCTATGGTGATCACGAGATCCAAAGGAAATGATAGTTATCCAAATGGAAAATCTAATTTACAATCATGGCGTCAGCGCTGCTCGTCGGCTAGCCCCAACGACCCCGCCAACATAAACACCTGCATGCTAATGTTCAATTATTGACTCTAATATATATGCTCTAATAACCACCATCCTTGTTTGGATGGCCTGCAAAGTATCCAAGGCGGAGGCTTTTTTTTTTTTTACGTCAAATTCCCACACTCGTCGGATTTGCCTCGTTGACCGAAATGGATACCCACAGACTATAAAAACACTAAACATGAGTGTTTTCCTGAATCCAAGCAAGAGGTGCGGACAGATCGGATCTCAAGATCGTGTTTAGATTCCATGAACATTAAATGGCGTCTGATTTCTTCTTTGGATGGGGCAGTTACATTTCCTCTACATTCAATGGCTTGTGAATTAGAATCTTGGCTACTAAATCAAGACACAGAGGAATAAGAATTTGACACACCAAGCCAAACTCCATTATTTAGCTCATTACAGCTTATACCAGGTGCCACAAGAGTGCTCGGGAAATTGGATTATCAACAGAAGCCAGTAATGATCACCAAATGCACACATGCACAGAATGACCTGCAATTACATCTACAAGTTAGTATGTATAGCTTAAACAGATGTGGCAGAATGGACCAATTACTAATTAGTTTACATTAAACGATGCTGCCACAAGTACTCCACTCCTTCAACTTAACTCTCTGCATCTGATCAGATTCCAATTCTGGGAATTCACCCGTTATTTAAGCATGATTAAGGACATGTGGATTTGATTAGTTGACACTAAAGAGATAAAGTGTGTAGTGCTTCAGTATCTAGAGATCCGTCATTGATATCTTTGGTCAGGAATACTAAGACAGCTCCTGACTGATCAAGACCAAATCCTACTTGTTGTTGTTTTTGTTGAAAAAAACAGTTGGATCAAAATAAGATTGTGGTCGCATAGATTTTGTAAAAGTCAAAATTAGACTTTTTATATAAGGTTGGTCCTCTTTTTTGCGCATGTCAAAAGTATAAAGGATCCTTTATCCTACAGATAAATACAACTTGTTTCGTTACCTTTCACTTGATTTGGTCCGTTTGTTATTGTGTCTAACCAAGTCTCATTCAAGGAGAAGTCTCATGAAATCTCGCGGGAGTTGAGTTGTTGCAGGAAGAGAACAGTGGAAAACATGAGTGAGAGTTAGAGAGCAGTGCTGGCAAGAGTTTGTTGTGTTGGACCACAGAAAGCATAACTTAGTGTTATATATTTATATATATTCAGTCATGGCTGAATATTTAGCTGATTTTGACAATGTGAGATTTAGCGTGATTTCAGAGTGAGACTTCTCCTTGAGCGAGACTCGGTTAGACACAACAACAAACAGACTGGATCAAGCGAAAGGTAAAGAAAAAAAGACACTTATAATAACAATCTGAGCCTGTCAGTGGCAAAACAACACTAAAAACAGCACTTTTAGAGGACGTACATTGACGGGCGCTATTGCCCCAAAGGGTTTTGCAGACGTTTCGCGGCTGACAGCTGAAGCAATCTCGCTCAATACTGGAGCAATTTCAAAAATGGTTGTCCGCATTAGTTACTGTCCGCATTAGTTACTATCCTTTAACAGATTTGATCGACGTGCTGATTTTTACACTGATAAGCTCCACTTTTTGTTTTTTCCGAATCAGACACAAAAACCGAGGGGGACAAACCCCCATAGGTTCTCCATCCATTTCATCAGTTTCTGAATGGCCATGGCCGAACACAGTGGGAGTTATGTATGCTGCATAATAAGATTAGTTGCCTGTGATGGTGAATTTACACCACAATACATTTTGAGCCAATGTTTTCCGTAGCCAATGTTCCAACTGCCATTCGGACCAATTCAAGAAGCACCCGACATCTGTTTGTCTTGCCTGCAGTTCTGAGCTTGAACATGAACTGCCGAGAATGCTAAAACACAAGATCCAAGTACAGGCCAGGCTACGTACTTACCTTCTGGAAGAAATCCTCTCCACCGTTTACACTTCCCTCTGAGGCAGCTGGAGAGACAGAGAGAGAGAGAGAAACAATTCATGAAACCACTCCAATGTCCATTCCACTCAATGTTAAATACACACCGTGACCTTAACAAAACCATGCACTGAATATCTAATGTTTTGGAGAACTTCGGCTATCTTAACATTTTGTAGCCTTTGCAGAGGATCTCCATTTCTTAGGGTATTGTGCTTGGCACAACAATTCACACATTCACTTTCAAAATGTGAGTAATTGTGCGCTATTCTTTTCGCAACACCTTTCGAACCCAAATAAAATATGAATAGCACTTCATTTCCAGACAGGCTCTTCCATTTTGAATTGAACATTGGTCCCAATCTGTGTTCATGGACCAAATCCATACAGCTGAAATCACTCAATGTCACTTGACGGATATAACGGCATTCAGGAATGTGTCCTGACTCCTGACCAAGTTGCTGCTGGAAGTATTTCCAGGCAAGAATACGAAGAAGCCTTCTCCAATGATATAATAAGCAGTGTGGGGAGGGACCCTTGGTCAATCATTAACGAGAGTCGGACCGTGAAGCTACACTGATGACAGTCTTTAAAATGACTCTGGCAATGACTTTAGTGCTTCAGTCAGTTTAATTCAGCCCAGTTTAATCCATCTAACATAAACAATGATACAAAAAAAAGTTAATTTGGGACACTAAGCCCAATGATCTTGTGTCTTAGACAGCATTACATTACCAAGTATGATTTGCTGTCTGCTCCTGACCAAATCTGTGTCAGGAGTGGCTCTGGAGTTGGTTAAAGATGGTCTGAGTTATAAGCTTATAAATTCTGACCTTGACAGGGAGAACACAAAATATGTTATGATTGAGTGGATCCAAGGCTATCCAAAAACTGTTTATTTGAGAGAAATGTCCGGTCTATATTGTATTTAAGTTTGATTAATATGCTATAATTTTTTTTTTTGGTGGGAACCCAATGTGATATTTAGTGTGACCACACTATGGGTGAAATTACTAACCATTCCCCCTTTATCACCAAAATACCTCACATTTTGGGAGGAAGGAATGCTTAGGACCAGTTTGGCAAGCCTACATGGTTTTAAGGAAGGGATACATTCTTCTTTTGCTTTGACATTGACAATTTCATAAACAAGAAATACACAAAACACGGGTTATACATTACCATGATAATAGGGCAATTTTACAGAATCCCTCTAAACAATCCAAAACTGTTTTGTTTTACGTAATATAATACATTAAGTATCTGGTCATGTAAAAGTAGCTTTTCCCTTCTTTTCAAACCACACAATAGCGATCCATTTTGGGGTACATCTTATAATAATTAACCTGAACATTAATCTTTGTGATTAGCTATCGATATCTTACTTTCACGACAAGCAATAAGACAATGAAAATGATAATGCTACATTAACTCTTGCCCAATAGTAAGCCAAATTCTGTTCATGACAAACCATGACAATCTCAATCCAACAATCACAACTGTACTGATAACGGTAATCGAGCGACAACTGCATGAACCTTTTACGAGTGTCAAAGGCGTTATGATTTACTCCCCATCAACTCCCTGCTTCACAGCCACAAACAGAGAGAAGGAACCATAATGCCCAAGGCTCACCCCAATAACCGGATGAGCGAGGCCTTCCGCGTTCCTTGCGATGCCTACTTCGTTAAGAGTTTTAAACACATGCTTTTCCTTTAAAAACCTACCTCCCAGTGAAACCACTGGGGAGCCACAGCTGGACTACACACCGCTGTGTAGGGCTGGTCAGGATGCAGCATGTGATCAATGCCTAAATAAGGTATTGGAGATTCATATGCTTTACTAATGCACAAATACAATACACGTACGTATTATGTATGCGTATTTTCCCAGGTCTTGGCCAGTTAAACCAAAAGGGTGCTGTGGAAAGAAAGAACCAATTGGTTGCTATTGCTATTGCTATGTTTAGCAAAGACTGCGTTCATATGGTATAGTCAATGTCATCTTGACATTTGGAGTGGGAGAAGTGGTTGTCAGAAAGTGGTTGTACTCACTAAAGTGAGATAACATGAAATAGAGATAACAACAACAGTTGTCACTCTATAAAAGACGCGCAACTTCAAATCTTTCAACATCATTATTGCCTCAAATGTTGAGTTTTAGAAGTGGACCGAATGGAGTGGTCGAATGTGTCAAATGTTTACGAGAGAATTGCACATCTGCTTAATTACTTGCAGTGCCTCATTTGTGTTTGGGAATTTGGGGGAATTAATGCCTGAACAGACCTAGTGTATTAACAGTAATCAGTTGACATGCTATATAAGAGATTTTACAGTAGTCGCAATAATGGACTTGTGGTCAAACTACACTGTTTGCTTCCAGACAACCCCCAGACTCACCAAAAGTCAAGTCTTTTAATAGATATTGTTTTCAAGTGTATTATGTAAACATACATTTAAATATCTTTGTACATTGCAGGATGTATGGTTATCACACACGCTACGTACAGACTAGTTCAGTTTTGAGCAGAGAGGATGCTGATTCAGGTACGAATAGTTTCAGTACTTCAAACCCCGAGATAGATGAAAGATATGGGAAGAACAAAGATAGGTCTGTAACGAACAGTCCTGGACTAAAGTGTCCATCTCTTGGGTGGCCTGGTGCTTATCTTGATGATAAGCTCTTGTTACCGTACTTCCTGTCATAACCAAAACGATCATAAATCAAAGAACAGCACGCAACTTTTTGGATTCATACGAACTACAAAAGGGCACACACTTTCTCTTTCTCGCTACATTTCTGTTCATCAACGTGTTGTCTTATAAATAAACAAAAGAATGTCGCACTGAGAATGTGCCTCCTCTGCCAGAAGAACATTAGCAACAGGCTGCACAAGATAGACCAATTATCTTTCTAATGACAAACATCCTTTCACTGCAAAGAGATTATAGTAAAGACATGAACCGAAAATGCTCTTTGCTGCACACAACCTTGGAATGTCATGCATACCATCTTCTCTAGTGTAAAAAAAACCCTATAAGAAATCGGTTACTGTGTTACCGAGGGGCACAACATTACGGAGTAATGAAGCCCCTCTTCATATTGGACGTTTGTACTCGTGGTACAAATACGAGTACAAAATAGCCTGAAGAAAAAGAAAAGAAAAACACCGGAACATAAATGGAGACGAGCGTGCACACAGAGGAAACACCTTAAGGTCAAAACAGCCGACACTAATCGTGAGATTTTCGGTGACTGACTTAAAAGGAATCTGTTTTGGGGCAGGAGGTGACTAATGCAATTTTTTTTAAACTAGACTACGGGGCCATGAGCCTGACAACACAACATCCTGTTGGCCGACGCACATCAGTCGTGGGAGAAGCCCTGAGCGAAGGCGGACGGTATGGGGGTGTACCCCCCCCCGCGCACGCGCGCAAAAACTCTGGGGTACATTCAGTTGTGGTGGTGGTGGTGGTGGTGGGGGGGTTATGATACTTCCCCTCCTCCTGGTTTGACTCTGTGGCGGTGTAATGCACAGAAACGATCCAACCGCCGATATCTATATGCTCTTGGGCATTCGGAGAGCGGGGAGATTAACCCTTATCGTTGCAACAACATTCGCGGGCTAAATATGCATCATTTCACGGACGATTATCGAAAGCCAATGCCTGAAAGTGAAGTGTGGCAATCGGTGTTTGAGGCAGAGGAATTCATACGGATTTCATTAGTCGAGAGGTTGAAACGATTAGTTTTCGGGGGTCTGTAGGACAAGAGTGGAGCGGGTTACACGAGGACAACGGCGCGTCGTCTTCATTTCAACACAACAACACCGCTCGAGCGACATTTAAAATGACGCAATCGATCGGTCGGCCGTTTCCTCCCTCAATAAAAAAACGTACGGGAAATAACGGCACGGGCTCTGATTCATGAGCGCTGATCTCCCACGTGCCTATTAATGACGCAGTGCAATCAGCGAGGGGGCGAGGGACGCCGCAGTTAATTACGTCCCACGGCCGCTAGCGTGGCCTAGCTAATGCTATATGCCAGGCAATAGTTTCAAAAGAGCCTGTCAATGCAACTGACGACGTACATGTAATGGTGGCGAAAGTAACACATGAGAGAGAGAGAGAGAGAGAGAGAGAGAGAGAGAGAGAGAGAGCAAGAGGAGGAGGCAGTGACACGGATGTCGGACGCATCGGCATCTGGTATCCATTATTTGGTGCATATAGTCACAGTTCTTGGGGAGACTGCTGTTTTGGAGAGGGGGGGGGGAGCAGAAGAGAGGAATGTAAACACATTTGTAAAAGGTTTTGTTGTCAGCATTTAAGAGCACGGAGCAAAGTGCCGTCCTAAAACCACATTTAATGGGAACACGAGTAGCAACTCACTTATTTTCAAAGTTAAATTCATTATCTTACTTTACTCCCACAATTGGAATTGGCTACGAGATTTGATCCATCAGCTAATATAATTCTAGATAAACAGTCTGTATAATGCCCAAATCAGCTATAATTATTTAGGATACGTGCATTCTTGAACTGAGCCAAACCTGAGCCATAACCAACATGTATGGGCCATGACAGGTTACTTTACTATACACATGTGGTACCTCCAAGACCTATAGGTCTAATGTAGCTCCAACAGCTTGTTGTAGTAAAAACCATTTGGAGCCCAACGGGAGCTCCTGGGCATGAAAAACAGTGCAGTCCAATGGGCACCAGCTAAATCTTAAAACCACCACAGTGGTTGGCTGAGTCTCGTGGTTCTACAAAGCATTTACATGGGCAAAATTGAACAAGCTTCTTTTTTTGCCAACACGATCTGGGTAGGATTTTAGAAATATCTAGGTTGTTTTTTTTTTTTATCGTGATAAAAGATCTTTTGTAAATGAATACAAAGACAAATGAATGCTTGCGACAGTTAAATTGCCAAAAGGCTGTAAATCATCCAGAGAAGGAAATATCTGTCAGTGTATTTATCCTGACCTTGGCCTGCCACACGGAATGGCTGAAGGAATGTTGTTTTTTTTTCTTCAAAACCTCTTGTGGAAACTATTGAAGTTGATCAAATCTCATTTCAACGTCTGCTTGCATGCAATTACGAACGTGAGCAGATTAGTGGTGAGAGCCAAATAAGAGGCCCTCTGGCCTGGGTTGAAAGAACTACAAGTAGTCTACAGAGAAACTACAGTTCCCTGTTGTAAAAATACGAGTATTTATCTTACACTAGCCGGCATCGTGTCTGTTTAGTTGGATTGAATGAAGTTACAGCAGTTCCATAGATCGATCCATCATCATCTACAAATATGTCCCACAACCATAACCGCTCCACAAAAGATAATTTAACGAGTCCTACATGTTTGGAAGATTGTCTCGGCGCTAGAAGCCAAAATGCGATGTCAAATGTCAGAAATCACTCCGGAGGTGGTTCATTATTCACAAGCATGTTCTTCTGACTGGGGGGAAAAAAACATGAATGTCTGGCACACGCCAATGTATCTCCTTGCAGACAAGTAGCTTGAAGATGGGACCTAAACGAAAACAGACTTTAGCTCAGAAAGCAACAGTCCCCCTTCGTTGCAAGAAGGTTACCAACTGAATAACTCTTTGTATATATATTTATATATACACAACCCAAATATTTGAGAGGTTTTGCCAAGACATGCAGTGATACTGTATCTAATCAGTGAGTAGGATTTAGGGGAAGTGGTTACTCCTGCCGGAGACAGGCTGTCCACTTACCAGCTGAGTCTGAAACAGCCCAGCCAGCAACATTTGCATAAATAACAAGTACAGAAGGAAGGTATACATTCAATTCCATTTGTCCATTTATTTTTTTAATACAATTTCACTCCTGCATTTATTTTCGCTATCCTTTTATCCATTGTCTCTTTCGAACCACAGTTTCTAGCTAGATTAGTACACAAAGAGTTCTAAAAAGCATTCTGGCACCTGAGTGGTGTGGCCCATGAAGTGTGGCTCAGTTCTGCTCCCCCCAAAAAAAACAGCTACTCTGCGTCAGTGAGGTTGCCAAGCAACACCGATGTCAGATAAATAAACCATGTCCCAGATGTTGCCGTCAGGCACGCTAGACTCACTGAGCCAGAGGTCACAAGGCTTAAGTAGACTAGAACTCATCTGGACAATGGGACTAAACTCCACACATAGAATGATTTAACTGTCTGGATCGCTTTCCATGTGTTTCTGAACACCATCGCTACAAGAACAACCAAAAGGTATGTGTAAGTGAAAATCTCCTTCAGAATGAAAGAGAAAACCCCTCAAAAGGGGTTTTCCAGGCATCTTAAACTTTGTCAACCTTGGAAATCGTACATTGGAGTTGGAGTCGTACATCGGGAAACAAACTACAACTATTGAGTAAATCACTGGGGTATCCATTACAACCATCCTTATTGGCTGTGTGCATGATATCTGTAGTCTAGGATTGTGATTGCCCAAGAGCTGTGCATTCCTGGTACCTGGTATCGACCACAGTGGATCCCCTGTAGGGAGTCGGCCTGACTTGACGAGGAGAGTTGCCCCCACTCACTCCATCACCTCGATCGTTCACATTCTCCATCATAGCACTGCATGGGCGTCCTTCAGACCCATGAGGCAACCACGGACAGTGGCGTTTCATTGAAGCCAATTCCTTCCCTCCACTCGCTAAACGCGACCCCGCTGACACGTTCAATCAAACAAAGTTACGCGCGGTTGCGCATTGAGAATTTTGATTTCTTTTTAAACGGCTGCCCTCGGACATAAACGTAACAGGATTACGCTGTTTTGTTTCAGCCCCATTCCTCGCCAACCCGCCAGGAGGAAAGACAGACTCTCTGGGATGTTGAATGAAAGATAGCAACAAATCAGAAGGATGACGTTCTCCCAGGGTAAACAGTTAGGGCCCATGCTATGGTGGGGGTTGTGGTGGCAGTGGGTGGGGCTGACGCACACGACGCACGGTGCGAACGCGCACGCAGACGGGACAAGCCGGGAGTGCCCCCCCGATCTGACAAACAAATAAATAAATATGCAACGATAGGAAGAGAGAGAAAAATAACCTTTCTTGAATCGCAACCACAAACCAGACAAATTATAAATCTGTACTTTGTAAAGGGCCCAAGATGAAGAAGAAGAAGAAGAAGAAGAAGAAGAAGAAGAAGAAGGAAAAAAGGCTTTGAGGGAAGTAGAAAAACAGGTATTCATTTCAGCCCATTTACAGTTCCAGCAGCCGACAAAAAAATGGGTCAGGGTACTCCAGCTCGACTGTTGAAATAAGACTCCCGAGTTTTATTTTCTTGAGTAATGAATCACAGGTTTTTCCACAGACTGGAGCTCAATTGTATTAGAGCTCCTGAAAACTTCATCTTCATGCGCTGAGATGAAGGAATTCATCCTGTAAGCAAAGTAAAATGGAACTGTTTAATTGTATCAGCGTGTGATAGTGAAGCACATATGAGAGAGAGAGAGAGAGAGAGAGAGAGAGAGAGAGAGAGAGAGAGAAAGAGAGAGAGGGAGCGAGCGAGCGAGCGAGCTAGCAAGAGAGAGAGAGAGAGAGAGAGAGAGAGAGAGAGAGAGAGAGAGAGAGAGAGAGAGAGAAATGAAAAAAGAAAAAAAAA
>OMNR01093343.1:0-10218 GCA_900303205.1 Mora moro
GTATTTTTTCCCGATGATACTGCACCCCTGCGCCGTGCTTAATTACTTCATTAATTACCCTGCCAGGGGGAAATGGGAGATATTTAACAAGTAGCCCTGAGGTCATCCTCAGTCACAATGCACCGGCGCGAAGGTCAACGTGGTGAGTCACGGGAGGGGGGGGGACACGCGTGTGCCTTCAGAGGTGTGTTTAGAGTGAATTAGACGGAGACCCGCTGGTCGTTTGTCACGAACGGGCCGTACGACCGGCCGCCGAGGAAGGGAGGCGTGGGCGTTTTTTTAAAAGAGCAGCAAACCATTATACAGTCCCTAACACACACACACACACACGCACACACACACACACACACTCCTGAGCTGTCCTCCCCCTCCCCAGCGAGCCAAAAATGCACAACCCAACCCTGCGTGTCGCGGAATAGTGTGTCTGTGTTTCTTTGTGCGTGTGTGTGTGTGTGCGTGTGTGTGTGCATGCGCGTGTGTGTGTGTGTTACGAGGTGCATGTTGTGCGTGTTCCTCGTGCTTCATGTCTGCTCGTCCCCCTGCCGTATGTTCAAACATCACCCGCTGCGTTACGGAAACTGTGTGTGATGCAAAGGAACCCTGTTCTTATTGTTCGTATGGCTTATAGCTTAAATCATCGTATTCATGTTGTCGTCCTGTGTGGGGGAGTGTCAGTAGTGGTTTGACTTAAACCAACATCAGGTGTCTGTTCTGAGTAATTCGGCAGAGATGGGGCAGAGGACAGGGGGGCCGTACGGCCCGTATCAGTCAGGAGGAGGTCCGGCTCTTACCTCATCGCAAAGGTCTTGCAGTTTGGGTTTCATGACAGAAAAACAGCGTTTATATCAAGCGATTATATCATTGTATGACCATATATGGTACTCACCATATATGGTCCAATAAATAGGAGTGAATGCTCTATGGATACCATATATGGGCATATAAGGAACCCCTGATGAAATCACTGAAAACACCTGCAAAGATACCTCACATTCCAATGCACTGTGAACCAGAAGATGTCAGATGAGATGTGAGATGTGTATAAATCCCAGACAGCTTTTTTCCTGTGCCATGGCAGAAAGACGTACAGAACAAAACTAAGGAATTTAAAAAGAGATAAAAAAAACAACAACCCTGTAAGTAACAGTAAAAACTTAAATCTAGTAATAGACTAGCCATGGAGGAAGCAGCTCCATGAGTCACCCCACGAGGCAGCAGCTAGCTGTCTAGCAGCGGCTCTGGCTCCTCTGCACCTCGGGGCCCGATTGTCATGCCCGCCTCGTAGCGGGAGGTGCCGGTGATTCACCGGCCCCTGAGTGTGGAAGGCTTGCTTAAATTCCCCATCAGACCCCTCTTCCTGCCGGCCGTCCTCCTCCCCCCCGATGGATGTGCATCTTTTCGGGGGTGGTGGGGGGTGGGGGCGGCGTCTGTCCTGTCTTGAGTGACAGTTTCCAACGGCGTCGCGGTGGAGCCTCTCTGCGACCCGACTCCCCGATCAGATAGAGCCATGGGACACAGCCAGCCTACCAAGTGATGCCTCCTCCGTCGGGGAGATGTTGGCCTGCTTGTCTCCCTCTCTCTCTCCCTCCCTCTCCCTCTGTATCTCTGCATCTCTCTCTCTCTCTCTCTCTCTCTCTCTCCCCCTCCCTCTTGGTTACAGATAGGCCCATCTACATGCTGATAGTATTTAGAAGTCCCCAGGAGGAGGTGAGGCGGGTGGATGGCTGTCAGTATGTGTGGGGTCTGTCGTTGTGCCCTGGTGAGGCACATACCAGAGTGTATTGGTGAACCATTGTGACATTTGAAGACGATCTTACGGTTACAGTGTTTGACACCCAGCTCCCCCTCAGCCTGACCTGTAGACAAGATGCCCCCTAACCCCTACCTGCTCCTTAATGACCCGTCTCTGTACTGCCTAACCCCTACCTGCTCCTTAATGACCCGTCTCTGTACTGTCTAACCCCTACCTGCTCCTTAATGACCCGTCTCTGTACTGTCTAACCCCTACCTGCTCCTTAATGACCCGTCTCTGTACTGTCTAACCCCTTTTTAACCCTAAATGGGTTAAGACCCTAACCCTAAATGGGTTAAACAGGGCAAGGAGAGGGTAAAAATAGCTTACTATTCACAGAGCGAGTTTTAGACGACAACACATTAAGTAACGGTGATTACTTGCAGCAGTTCGTCCACATCCACCTCGTGCTTCTTCATATTAACGACTGGAGTGTACCCGAGCACAGCGGCCCCGTGGGCCCTCGCAACATCCAGCCCACGCGGCCAGATGGTCGACGCTGAGCAAACACACTAAACAAGGCCAGGAGCGAGCGCACTTTGGGGAGGAAGATTCTCCTCCTAAACACAGCGATAAGAGGGTCAGAGCGTCCACCCTTGTCCCGCTTGTCTCTGGGGTGGCGCGTGGAGTAGGGAGGCAGATGATCTATGTTTGAACTGCCGGCTGGATGTGTGGACCGGGTCCAAGCTGGCGGCGACTCAGCAGATAAGAGCAGCAGAAGAGGTCTGGGCTTAGGGGGGGTGCAGGGGGATGTACAGCAGGGCCTGTGGGGGCCCACGGGGCCTGTGGGGGGCCACGGGGCCTCGGAGGACCTGGATTACCAGGCGAGACAAAGGAAAAGGTACGTGAAAGTGGTAGAAAATGGTGTTAGATTGAAGAAGAAGAAGAAGAGGAAGAGGAAGAGGAGGAGCAGGGCGGTTGTCGTGGTGAGGTTTTAAGTTCCAGACCAAAGTGTGGAGGGTTCGAACCCCAGTGTCCCAGCCTCACGCTCTGCCCTCTGCCTGAAAAAAATGCACGGCAAGTCGCTTTGGATAAATGTGTCTGCTAAAATGGAAAAATAGTGAAGTGAAATATCTGAAGAGAAAGCACCGGAGTGTGCGGTGACTGAGCTGCAGGACAGACCATGTGAGGATCCACACTTCAGGAAGCGTTGTGCGCGGTAAAAAGGGAGTCTTATCCCAGGGCATCGGCACAGAGGAGGAAAAGAACTGAAACTAAAAGGAAATAATGCAACTGTGGTAGTCAGTACTTATTAAATACATAGCAGGAGTATACCCTGCAGGAAAGACCAAGCGGTGATATTAAGTCTCAGGTATTAACGTTAGATTGGAGTATTTACCGCTACAGATGTAAATGTTAATGTGAATTTGATTTATTTTTTTTGCATTTAATTACTTAAATGTCAGAAGCCAGTGCCCACAAATAGGGGAAATTTAGGAAATAACGCGTGAAGCCGCCCCGACAATGACATTTAATCTCCGACTGAAACCTGGTTGAAGGCGTCTACCTGGGACCATGAATACAGCGCATTAATGCCTTTAATATCTGCAAAATTGATAAGCCAGGCGCGGCTGCCACTTGTACTCCATCTCGCGGCTCTGTGCTCGCGTTCAATTGCTACTTCATCCCCCTAAATGTCTCCACTTGATCGCCTTGAGGAGTGTGTCTTGGAGCGCGTCTCGGAGCCTTTAAGTAATCCCATTACGGTGTCTTGGGCCGCCATCGGATCCCGTTTGTTCTCAGGCTGTCTTCGTCCTCGTCTTCGTCTTCGTCCTCGTCCTCGTCGCCCGGCCGTCTGTCACAGGGAAACAATCTCCGGGATCCCCGCGATGGCAGGACTCTGACGAGGCTAATTACCAAATCCACTCACGCCAAATCACCGGGGTATCGCTAAATCAGGCCTAAGCGAGCCTGTTACTGGTACTAAGCCTGGAGAGTGTGTGTTAGTGCCGTGTTTGACCCTGGGATTAGTGCTTCTACTCATCAGTTAGGGATGTGAATGGGAGGGGAGGTCGGGGGAATTGGGAAGAAACATTGATGGACGGGCCATGCTTCATTCCTTCTGGATGGAGAAACCAGCTTTAGAAATCATTTTATTCATGGTTGAAATTCAGAATAATAATAATACAATGTATCCAGTCCTTGGTCAGCCAGGTTAAGCAGGAGTTTTAGAAAGAAAGAAAAAAACCAAGACTCTGGAAATGCAGGAAGTGCTGGAAATACACATTTTTGACACTTGGTTCTGCTTTACCATCTCAGTCTGATACGATACAAGAACTTCTTGTTCTTATGGTCCCCTCACTCCTCGGACTAGATGGTGAGCAGATTAGACAGCTCCATAACATAACTCCCCTGGAGAAAGCTTCTCCCCTGCTTCCATCATGGGTTTCCACCATCCGTGGTCCTTTTCAGGATCTTCTGCGCTAAGAAAAACACAAACTAGAAAAAATGTATTATAAAAAAAACCTTCTCCACGTTTTCCTATTTCCTGCCCTGCATTTTTCATCTGCTAACTTGTGCCGACGCAGCGTTTTCAGAGCTGCTGGTGGTGGTGGCTTCTGCTGAATCAGGGTTCCCCGGTGCCAAGCGAGGCACAGAAGGTTTCATTCTTCCGCCAGAGAAAGTCTCCCTCCTTCTCTCCCTCCCTCACCACCACCAGCACCACCACAGTCACCGCTGCTGAAGCCATGTCCCCAAACCCTGCTGAGATGCAAACGGTTCCTTCTAGAGGTGTAACGAGGAGTGTTTGAGCCAGAGGAGGGCTGTCAAGGAGAGTTTCAAACCCTCACGCCAGTCGAAGGGAATAATCGTAGTTATTAGCACTTTTTCATGTCCCGTCATGTCACGTTGTCAAATGGATTTCATGGGTATCTGCTCTATTTTCTTTTCTTCATATAGAGGAAGAAAAAATATATTTGTTTGTGTGTGTGTGTGTACTGTGTCCAACTCCTGCATTACATAAAGTATAAAAAGGCATAACCTTGTTTTAGTTAATTCAATTGTTATCGTGCCATTACTTTAAATAATGTATTCCTATCTGTACCATTATTATTTAAAACACACCGCAATTAAGCATTTGATTTAGCTCCAAAGGCAACCTCTTAATGTAATACTCAAAGACCCTTCCTCTCTGCGGACCGTGGATTTATCACAGCTACTCTGTGTGAAGTTATGATGTAATATCTCTCTTCTAAGGCACCACTTCCTGTGTCGCTTCCAAACGCGTCTAACCCTGCGGTCACACAGGAGTTAATCAGGAGGATTTAGGCTGGCTAACTGGCGGTGATGGACTGTTCTCCAGGGATGGGCTACTTACCTCCTGGCCGGCTCCCTGTGTTTGCTTTGCCTTGACGTGCCGCGTGGAACACAAGTGGGGGAATGAGAACGCAATTAAGAGAAGGGGGAGGAAAGATGGTGTCTTGGTGTCTCAGCCCGAGGGTGGAGGAGCTACGTCTCGTTGCTACATGTCTGTCGCAATTCTCCTTTACTACGCGCCACATTAGTGGCTTCCTTGGGCTCCTCCGACCACACAGGGATACGTTGATTGACCGGTTTATTGTTCGAGTTGTGCAGTGTTTGTAGGCAGAGCAGATGGTAGATACTGACATGTCAGGGCTCCCCCTGAGTGTGTGAGGTGGTGGCTGGTTTAACCTGGGGGCCTTGATTGGCCGATGCACCACAGGTGTGCAGCCTCATCAGCCCCAGAGTCTAACCCGCCTGACTGGGACCAGGTGAGTCTAACCAGCCTGACTGGGGCCGGGCCAGGTGAGTCTAACCCGCCTGACTGGGGCCAGGTGAGGCTGCTGAAGCCAGCCACCAACCACACACCACAATGTCTTTCCCTCTCTCTTTTAAAACATGTCTTCACTGTCCTGTCTAGAAAGGCACAAAAGGCCCATAAAGAAATACTTTCATCCAAAGCAACTCACTGTTTTAAGTACTTTTTGAGACTCATTATTAAGGAGCAGGTAGGGGTTAGGGCATCTCGCTCAAGGACACCTCCAGGTAGACGTCGGGGTTTGAACCCATGCGGCTGGAGGTCAGACACCATAACTGCTGCGCTGGGCTGGAAATGCCAGAGCGTGACGCAACAACGTCCGGGCCCCCAGTTCTGCACTGGCCTCTCTCCCTCCCTCTCGCGTTTCCCTCTCTGTCGCTCAAAGCGTTCCTCGGTTGAACCCGGTGACAACCCCCCCGTACAGGAGAGAGACAACAGGTAGGGGCCCCCGCTCCTCGGGGGCCGGTGCATTAGGGGACGTGGATTAAACGAGGCCGTTAGGAGCCGTCAGGACGCCCGACAGGAACACTTAACGGCGAGAGAATTGTCACCACCATGACAACATGATTCCAGAGGAGCTCTCTGCCTTGATTGACAGACACACTCTTAGCCCAGATCCCGGAGAGACGAGAACCTCGTCCTCCGTCGTCGACTGAGAATAAAATCGTTACATTAAATCATGCAATACGTTTAATTATACGTGTTGGTTTTATGGCGGTCGGTTCAAAATGGAAGCAAAAGCAAAAATAAGTTGTTTATGTTCACCCTTTATGACTCGGGTTGTTGCAAATTGTATTTGGACAAGGCTCTTCTCATTATGATGCATTTGGTCCGCTTGTTGTGTTCCAGAAATGTCTTTTTTTTTGTGCTTTGCCAGACAACAAGGTTCAACAGAAGAGCCAGTAACAGCATCTGTAACAGATTGGATATGTAAACACTTTTGATTGAACTTGGCAGAGTTTGTCGAGTTCAACCCCCCTGCTGTGTAGCCACAGGGCGTCTGAGAACCGTCGATAAACGATACAGTGATGAAACAAATGAATCCTCTCTATTTCGAGCCACAGTTCAGCTGCTTCACTCGTGTCCACGATGTGTAGATGGCAGTTGATTCACTCTGTTGATCCGTTGCCTTTGTAAGAACTGTTCAAGAAACATCTTGTTGGTACATAACAAACCCAGAGACCTGACTTTGATTGTGTTTGAGGACATGTCTGTTGCATTTGACTATTATTATATTCTGCTTTTATCCAAAGCACCTTACAGTGTTCTCAGATACAATACTCTGACTTTTTGGGAAATAAGGTTATTTTCCACTTACCCGCAGAAGGACGAGAAGCACCGTACCATTTTGTTTTCTCAATCAGCCCAGGGACGGAGGATAAACAAACTCAGAATGTAGCAGATGTTGTTTTTTTGTGTATTTAGATTCACTGTTCACAAAGAGACGAGTGAAATTGCTAAAATACCTCTACTTTGAAGAAGCTGGAATGGTGTCTTTTACCCTCAACTCGGTGACGGTGATCATCAAACTCAGCTGCTCCATTGATCTGGGCTACAGTGTCTGTCAGAAGTCCGTGGAATCGAGCGCTGGGCTGATTGGGGGAAAACCTGAAGCGGTGTTTCTCGTTTGACTGTGGGTAAGTGGTAAATCACCTTATTTCCCAAAAAGTAAAGAGTATTCCTTTGAGGAACAGGTGGGGGTTAGGGCATCTTGCTCAACAGTGCCCGCGGCTAGAGTGTGGAGCCCAGGAAAAGGGTCCTTTCCTGGACTCCTCCGACCACAGGACACAGGTGCAGGGTTGAAGTACATGTTTGTAAGCAGAGCAGGTGGTACAGCGCTAGCATGTTAGCGCTCCTCTGAGTGTGTGTGTGTGGTGGTGGCTGGTTTAACCTGTGTGCCTTGATTAACAACGCACCACAGGTGTGCGGCCTCACCTGTCCCCGGTCTAATGAGTCTGACCGGGGTCAGGTGAGTCTAACCAGCCTGACTGGGGCCAGGTGAGGCTAACGATTATCTCCTGTGATTGGAAAACACGGCTGATTTGGAAACAATGGTGCATGGACAAGGTGCATGTTTTATTTTTGATGTCTGCTGGGGTCATCCAGGGGCCGCTGTGGAGTCCATCGGCGGGAGAAACATGTTTAAGTGAGAACGCTACCGTGCTTTTTTTAAAATAAAATCCGAGCGTGAGTCGAAGGCGAGTAGCGAGGAGAAGGCAGGGGGGGAGATTTACGATGCGTCAGTACTCACTGCTCCCGAAGACGACGCATAAGGGTTTTAATGATTTATTACCACATGCTACAATGGAAATCAAAATGGATTCCTGAGTCTGCTCAACTCTTAAATCCAGACCTGGAAGGAGTGTGATTTATGGAAGTGACAAGGCAGGCACGGAGGGGATTTTCCACTGTGTGTTTTTCTGAGTACGTGTGACACGGCGCTTTCTTGAGGCCCATTAGGTATGGAGCCTGCAGGTTATGCTCACTGTACTGCCTGGGTGAACGGGTGCTGCTTGAGCCAACGTTGGCATCTGTAGGATACTGTTTCCTGTCTGTAGGGATACTGTTTCCTGTTGATTTGATGACATAGGAATACTGTTTCCTGTTTCCTTGATGTTCTTGGTGTAATACTGGTGTAACATTATTAGTGTAACATGTAGTGTAATATGTATTGGATATTCGCCACTGAGGTAGTATTCATTAACATGTAATGTAACATGCGAGCAAGTCATTCAGTTTCATTGACGTCAATGAGAATACTGTTTCCTGTTGAGTTGTTGTTCATAGGAATACTGTTTCCTGTTGAGTTGTTGTTCATAAGAATACTGTTTCCTGTTCCATTACTAGAGAGCCTGAAGTAAACTGAAGAGATATTTTATTTAAACTGAGGGTCGACTGCAAGATTCGACTTCAGCACACTTTACAAGTTTCGCAAGGACTCTTGTCTTGCTTTGTGTAATGACATAATCAAAGTAATGACTACGATCACTAGTAATTTACTGTCACTGTACGGTTATCATTTTTTTATATCTTACCTGAGTTGCGTCTAGTTCAAGCACCTTTTGACACACATTTCAAAAGAGCATCATAACTGTGAAGTACTTCATTAGCAAATCTGCCATTTAATAAGCTGTTGGGAACGAGCATTTCAGAGAGAGGAAGACTACGGTGAATGAAAGACACGGAGAGGAAGAAGTGAACTTGAGACGTAGAACCTGTTGGACAGGTGAAAGACAGAGGCGGTAGCTTAAAAACCATCGGGCTGTCACTGAGGACTATGATCTCATTGGTGTAGGAAACGAACGTGGAGCGCCTCAACATTTCCATATGTTGGACGTTAACGAGCGCTATAGATCCAGACATCTGCTGCTATAAGACCACAACCAGAGCCCTGTTGGTCTATGTGGATGATGTTCGTTGTTGTTTTGCCCATCCACTGAGCAGGACAAGGCCGGCTGATGTAACTCAATGTTTTCTCTCAATTTCCAACTTTCCCAGTGAAACGGATGAGAGTGGCAGTGTGTTTTCTCGTGCTTACAAGTATTGCCTGTCTAGCGAACATCATGTGCTCATATGCCTCAGTGCTGTGGACCACGAGTTGTCTGAAAAACCCCATTCGTATCAGTCACAAAGCCATCCTGTTTTTATTTTTTGTGTCCAGTCAAGAGTTCATCCCTCGTGATTCATTTAGATGTTCTGTCTGTCTGTTTTTCTAATACATCTTGGTTGAGTGACACAAAGACAGGGGAAGTAAACAAAGTCTATTAATGCTGAACTTTCATTCATTTCATTCAAATGCAGGGCAGGAAATAGGAAAGGTTTTTTTCATTAATTTCACACACACATTTCATGTGTGTGTGCGTGCATGCATGTGCGTGTGTGTGTGTTTGACTGTTTTGTACAATTTCTTTCCAAATCGTCTGTGGAAGTTGCTGACCTCCAGCGTGACATCATTCTAGGGTGGTTTAATTGTTCCTCATGCATTCATTAGCAGTAGAAATGAGCTTGTTTGTGGAAACGCTGCAAAAAAGTATTTTTTTATTCCCAAAAGAGTTCAAAGCAGTCTCAAAATGTATAGTTGGTTCCTAGCCAAATAGCACTTTGAGTGCCTGAAAGAGTTTTGACAATTTTTTCAAGTGGACAATTTGAATATATTTTGAACGATGGTGTCCAATGCATAATGCAAAGCCCTTTATGCTAACATAGCACTTTATGCTAACATAGCACATGGTCAGGACAATGCATTTATGCTAACATAGCACATGGTCAGGACAATGCGTTTATGCTAACATAGCACATGGTCTGTTTGGTGTTTTGTCTTTGCCTGTCTGTAATTACTGTTTTTAACGATGCACGCACTATAAATATGTATGCACTTCTGCCATGAAAACAGAATCAGCAAATACAATATAGTGGTCGCTGTCAGCTGTTAAGAAGAACAATATACATAGATATATTCAAACCATTGTCATTTTGGGGATTTTGGGATCATGTTGAGTCCTACTGCAACATCAGACCTACTCCATCAACTTTTGAACTCGATTTTTTATCCACTCTGACCTCCCCTGAACTCAGATGAACTTGAGAGCATAGGGGCTTCCTCATTGGTTAGAACCCTGCTGACAGTTGCCATGGTGAAGCTGAAGCT
>OMNR01093350.1:0-10437 GCA_900303205.1 Mora moro
CTCGTCTACTGTTTGCAGACAGTTTAAACACCTGGTCATTATTCATGCTTTGTCTCTGTCGCCCTGTTGCCAGAGCCTTTAACTTGATCAAACAGCTGCCGCTAGCTAACATTAGCTAGCTTAGCCAAGCGCCAGCCCTGCTAACACTAACACTAGCTTAGCCCAGCACTGGTCCCTGGCTAAGCTAGCGTGAGCATTAGTAGGTCGTTGGGAATATGTATTTAGTGTGTTTTCTGCACCCCACAGCATATGTTTAAATCCTTCTCTGTCAGCTGGGGATTCATATTTCTCAAGGCTGCTCACCGATTTATTATACATTATTTTTTATTTTATGTAGGATGTATTTTCATACATATGCATGTGCTTTTTGTTCACGTGTGTGGTGCTTTTTCACAAGCTTCTGAAGCTTCTTAAAGAATATGTAATTGGAAATACAGTTAGAATTTGTATCAAAGTTTAAAAATATCAAAATAATGAATATGCACTATCCCTCCCCCTCTTTCTCTCTCTCTCTCTCTCTCTTTCCGTTCCTCCCCCGCTCTCTCTCTCTCTCTCTCTCTCTCTCTCTCTCTCTCTCTCTCTCTCTCTCTCTCTCTCTCTCTCTCTCTCTCTCTCTCTCTCTCTCTCTCTCTCTCTCTCTCTCTCTCTCTCTCTCTCTCTCTCTCTCTCTCTCTCTCTCTCTCTCTCTCTCTCTCTAGGAGCGTTTGAGGATGCTTGAGCTTTACGCCAAGGACGAACACTTTGCAGAGTTAGTGCGACAGACTCAATTGTGAGTTTTCTTTCCTTCAGTCCAAATCAACTTCTCCTCCACCACCTCCAACCATCTCCTCCACCACCCCCTAACGTCCCCTAACTTCTCCTCCTAACCACATGTTCAGGTTTCTGGGGAGCAGACGGAGCTCCACCACAGACGGAGCTCCACCACCAGCTCTGAACTCTGAACTCTGAGGTACATTTTCCGGTTCTGCTTCTTCTTTAGGAGCTAGGTTACAGCTCTTTTTGTTCTCCGGTTCTCCATCTTCTTTAGGAGCTAGGTTACAACTCTCTCTATGTTCAATGGTTCTCCATCATCCTTAGGAGCTAGGTTACAGTTCTCTCTATATTCCCCGGTTCTCCATCATCTTTAGGAGCTAGGTTACTGCTCTCGCTATGTTCTCTGGTTCGCCTTCATCTTTAGAAGCTAGGTTACTGCTCTCGCTATGTTCTCTGGTTCTCCTTCATCTTTAGGAGCTAGGTTACTGCTCTCCGGTTGTCTGTCATCTTTAGGAGCTAGGTTACAGCTCTCTCTATGTTGTCTGGTTCCATGACATCTTTAGGAGCTAGGTTAATTAATTGTCATTACAAACAATTCTCATTGTTTTCTAGCACACTCGTAGTCCTGTGTAAACATAGCTTACTTGTAGTTTACGGACTTGTTAGCTGTTCCTGTGTAAACATAGAAATAGCTTTGGTCGCAAACCTAGGCCATTTTGTTTGTGCAAACACACCAATTTCGTTTTAAGTATATCAGGTTTACTGATTAGCTGTTTAAAGAGAAGCTACTTACACAAGCCTGCAGAGTTTGCTGCCATCTGGAGGCTAAAACATGCATGGCCAATCTCTGTATTGCATGGCAATCGTTTCAACACAGCTCAGGCAGCAGAGCAGGTCATCTGCCGAGCTTTAACTTAACACGGATTCATTCTTACATCTCTCTTCTAGTGGAAACTTCCTGGCCCCGGCCTCTCGGTAAAGGAAGGGGAGGACTCTCCTGTTGCCATGGTGATACCGATCAACACGAGAGGAAACTAAAGGAAGTTTGGGGATTTAGTTTTTCCTTTATTAGTCATCTGACCCTTAACTGAACTTTTGACCCCTGTGCGGTCGAATTATCCCTCGTCACGTGAATATTTAATAACTGATTGTTTTTGATTGTTCGTGCTTCTTCAGTTTGTGTTTTGCTGCTGAGCTAACAGGCTTTTAGCTTGTAATCCAGGTTGAGAGATCTCTACTCTGCCTCGTCTTGTTTACATGTTCCTGCTCTGGGTGTCTCGTTCACACTGCAACGACGCTACAGGGCTGCTCTTATATATGATGTGGAGGACTACTTCAGGATGTGAATGTGTAGTATGTAGAGAAAGACACAAACTCAAACTCATCTCCAGTTGGTGGGTATAAAGATGCCTGGCCTATTATGGGACATGGTTCTTGTTCTCATTACATAAATGCAATTTGAGTGTCACAGCAATAGTGCATTGAAGAGGCAATTTTGGTAAAATATACTAATGTGGTGTATACAATATTAACAAAAATTAATGAAATACACGGCTAAACACACCATTTTTAAAATAACTTGTAAAAGTTTGTATGAAACGGTTTAGACAGCCCTGATACTCCGCCCCCACCAAACGGTTTAGACGGCCCTGATACTCCGCCCCCACCAAACGGTTTAGACAGCCCTGATGCTCCGCCCCCACCAAACGGTTTAGACGGCCCTGATGCTCCGCCCCCACCAAACGGTTTAGACGGCCCTGATGCTCCGCCCCCACCAAACGGTTTAGACAGCCCTGATGCTCCGCCCCCACCAAACGGTTTAGACGGCCCTGATGCTCCGCCCCCACCAAACGGTTTAGACGGCCCTGATACTCCGCCCCCACCAAACGGTTTAGACGGCCCTGATACTCCGCCCCCACCAAATGGTTTGGACAGCCCTGATGCTCCGCCCCCACCAAACGGTTTAGACAGCCCTGATGCTCCGCCCCCCACCAAACGGTTTAGACAGCCCTGATGCTCCACCCCCACCAGTGCCTTCAGTGTTCTTACAGGTTTGTGGGAAATGTTGCTTAGAAATGGCCACATCTCTTTGACCAATCAGATGAGCAAGTTATACTGCCCAATAACCTGTGTCTGTTTTCATGCTGGTGTACAATGTTCAATATGTTTTCGTTCTGCTCTACAATGTTTAATGTCAACCTTTAATGTAGTGTAGTCCTAATATATTCCTCTATATGTTTATTTGTTGCTGTAGTTACTATGTGATATGTGATATATTGTCTTTAATAATTTATCGGTCTTTACCACGGTGATTCCTGAATCTTATTTCAGCATTCATTTGGACTTATAAAGCTTGCTAGCGGCTAGCAAATACTAGCTTATCAGCAAATACTAGTATATCACAATGCTAGCGAATCCGAAAATGCAACAATTGTTTTTATATATTTATGACTGGAGAAAGAAGATAATAATAATAGTGTTTAGCGACATATTTGTGTATATTTGTGTTGTTTTGCGATGATGGGTTATTTTCTCTTAAGATCCCTCTGAGCATCAGGTTATTATTAACCACAGATTGTTCAGCAGACCTTCCAGTGGTTTCCAGGACTCGCCTGCCTCTTGGTTCAATGTCTTATTATTTCCTGGTTTGTGTTACATCATTTCCTGGTCCTATGTGTTTTGTATGGTGTTTTCTATGTTTGGGGTGATAGTGGGGAGAATACAGAGGGTAAATGTGAGACAGAAGATAATAAACTGATATTTTTTACATGTTTTTAAGGTGGCCTGAGGTAAATGCAACACTATTGTAACACTTAATGTTTGTTTTTGTTTTTACAAACTTTACAAATCTCCACAATCGACAATGTTGTCATTTCCTTTTTTCAACTCAAGGAAACTTCTTTTCCATTATGAAGAAACTGAGTCGGTGACAGGAAACAACCTCCTGTTCCTGCTATTATGGAGGTCAGAGGTCGGAAGTCAGGTTACAGCCAAACAGGAAGCTTCACTGTTCAGTTGCTTCACCAACTCTTGGTTTTCTCTTCAAAACAAAAGTCAGTTACTGTACAAATACTACTACTGATTCATAATGCAGGATGAATACTTGAAGGAGAGTAGGAGGTTATACATATATATATATGTACTGTATGTATATGAACACAGACACATATAAACCAACACACACATATGGTTCAGTCTTTCTCCCCCCTCTCTGTCTCTCTCTGTCTCTCTCTGTCTCTCTCTCTCTCTCTCTCTCTCTCTCTCTCTCTCTCTCTCTCCCTCTCCCTCTCTCTCTCTCCCCCACTCTCTCATTCATCATTATTAAAGTCAGTTATGTGTCGTCTGGAGGGAACTATGAGATGGAATATCAGACGACACCGCTCCCCATCCAAACCATGAATGGCTTCAACCCCCGCCCCCCCACCACCCTCTCTCAGGGCCGAACCCATCCGGTATCCATGGCAACGTCTAAATAACCCCAAGTGGTGGCGGGAAAGCTGAAACCGTGAAATCCCAGAAGGTTGAGAGGTAGTTATAAAGGTTAGTTAGTTATATACATGAACTGTGCAGTGGGCCCTGCAGTACCCCTCCTGCACGGCAGGGGGCAGTTGGTTACTACAGCACTACATCGCAAATAGCACCGTTACACTTCGTTTATGTTTGTGTGGTAATTCTTTAGCAAACGAACAGAAAATTCATGGAAATGTTGCCACAAAATGAAGCTGCACAAGTTGTTTATCAAAAAAATGCTTTTGAGTAAATGAGTTGCGTTTAGTTTTAGAAAATCAGGGAATTGCCAGTAGTTATCTTTAGGTAAGCGATGGTTAGCTAGTTTTTATAGCTAACCATCTAACTAATACTTTTAAATAAATATTTGATCAAACTCTTTCCACAGTAAATATTGTTACCAACATACATTCAACATTCACAGGTCCAAGTTTAAGACGTGAAAAGCCCACATGCAATGACAGTAATATCAGATGTCATTGCAGTATTTTACGATGCTACAAACCAAATGCATAGCAGACTTAGTTTTGGAATATTTTTGGTATTTTTGGTGGCGTTTCTTTGATTTCTGTTCAAGGCTCTAGCAGGGTACTAATGGTCCTTGTAAAAGTACATATTGGCAGCGGAGAGTGCTAACGGTGAAGGCTTAACAGCCAAGCGTAGCCCCAGCTGTGCCCTCTCTCCTAATGCTACTTCAATAAAACTCTGAAGGAGTAAGCTAGCACATACTAAGCTAGCCTAGTGCTATCTAATGGGCTAGCAGACATTAGCTAACTTAATGCTATCTGAGGGGCTAGCACACAATAAGCTAGCCTGATGCTATCTGATGAGCTAGCACACACTAGGCTAGCCTGGTGCTATCTGACGGGCTAGCACACATTAGCTAGGCTGGTGCTATCTGATGTCTAGCACACATAAGCTAGCCTGATGCTATCAGACAGGATAGAACACAATAAGCTAACCTGAGGCTATCTGATGGGCTAGCACACGCCAAGCTAGCCTGATGCTATCTGACAGGCTAGCTCACATTAGCTAGCCTGGTGCTATCTGACGTCTAGCATATATAAGCTAGCCTGATGCTATCTGACGGGCTAGCACATAATTAGCTAGCCTGGTGCTATCTGACGTGTAGCACACATAAGCTAGCCTGATGCTATCTAACGGGCTAGCACACAATAAGCTAACCTGACGCTATCTGATGGGCTAGCACACACTATGCTAGCCTGATGCTATCTGAGGGGCTACCACACATAAGCTAGCCTGATGCTATCTGATGGGCTAGCTCCTCGTCATCCATATCTTCATTCCATAAAGTCTTCTTGTGTGTGTGTATGTATGTGTATATATTGCCATGATGTAATGTCCATCCTTGTTTGACTGGCCAGCTTAGAGACAGATAGATGTAGTTTGTCTAGACTTTGCACACATTACCCACAAGGCACTGGGAGGCAGTGGGCGCCGCATGTCTCCGTCCAATGAGACAGCTGGGAAAACACGTATGTCAGAACCCGTCTCTCTCTCTCTCTCTGTCTACTGTCTTCATGTTTGAACGAGGGCGTCTGACCCTCCGTTCTCTTTCCTCAATTCTGCGTGTTATGAAATGTTTCTGAAGAGTGAAAACACAGCGTTTTTTATTTGGGAAAACCCACTTCTTCCCGGGAACAAAGAGCCTGGTTTCCACCACAACGCTGCCGCTCTCTTGGAAGGAGAAGTTTGGAAAAAGAGTTCTCAAAGGAGGACGGTTCTGTTAATATCCAGACCGACTCTGACTTAACGATGTCTGGCGTGGAAATTAATCTCTCAACACATATTACGATTGCTGTTTCCAGGGACATGCCACTTGTTTACACTCTGAAATGTTCACATTGTCTAATCATCTGTGGGTTTTCAGAGTAGGCTGATGAACATCTGGCGACATGTGTAGCTCATAATAACATGTACAGCACATCCAACTTTCTGAAGATTACCGTAACATAAAACAAAACTTAAAACATGGCAGTAGAAGTGCTAGAAGGTTACTATAGGTTGGGTTTCTGTTCCTCAGTTTGAACACACTGAGGACACCATGGTTATCTGTCCTGGGACAGGTCAAGGACAGGTCCTTACCACCCCACCTCTACTACCACCACAACTACCAACACCCTGACCTACACCACCTTCACCACCTCCACCACCACCACCACCACCATAATCATCCTCACCATCACCTGGTTGGTTGGAGCGACAGAGACATGTTTTCTGGATGTTTGTCAGGGAATATGCTCTTTGACGTAACCTTTCTCAGGACAGTCCGGAGTAACATACTGTGCACTCTGTGTGTTTGAGGAAAAGCCTAAATAAGGCCTGCTTCTCTGGTAAACAACGGCTGACATGTGAAGTCAAACACATCAGCATTACTAATGTCTTGAGTCATGTAAGAACTGCCGTCACAGCCCTCACTGCGGAAACTACCGTCGCGGTTTCCTTGAGTGATTAATTTGGGCGAAATAATGTTTTGTTCCAAGATCAATATGCGGTATTTTCAGTTTTAGATTCACACTATCGTGGCACCAGCTATGGAAACTAAGCCGGGCCCGGAGAACGCTGTCATGTTCTCTGTTTCTCCAGGCTGTTACGCAACGATGGAAACTCACGCAGGGCATTGTTACCGAAGTCTCCAGCCGTCTGGCGCGGTACCTGCCCATACGAACACTCAAGAATGTTCTGGAAGCCTAGCCGCAGCCCAAAGGTCAGAGGTTGAACTCTTGTTTGGTCCCACAGAGACTTTAAAGAGGTTTAAAACCACCGGTGGCACCGCTGGTGCCTGGAACTGTCTGTTAAAACACAGATTCAAGATGATTTCACCTGGAGTCAGTCATGAGACTGATTGCAAATCAGAACCTGGAGGACTTTCCACTAGTACATTGTTAACATTAGCGATGTTTCAATGTTGTGAGTGTATATTAATATTCTCATTCTTAACGTTGAGGAGAATGTTCTCTGATGCCTCTTAAGCCATAAAATACATGTATTTACCCAGGAGATTAATGTGACCAGAATCTAGCAGTGTTGTGACGTCTTCAATCTGTGAGTTGTGATGACACACAAGCCGTCCTGTTGGCTGGTGAAACAGGAAATGGAAAAAAGTAATGGCCAGCCAGCCTGGAGGTGTAGACCCCTGGCTGGTTAATCACTGGCCTCACCATTTCCTCATTATCTACTCCAAAGTACCGCTATAGTAGTTTTACATTTTCTTGTGAATCATAGGATTTTCTGCTGCTTTGGCTCCTTTCCCTCCATAACGACGACCAGCAGTCTGGTCGCGGCTCTTTAACACTAAGTATGTTCTCTGTTAACTCCACACTGGGAAAGCACTTGGTCTCTCCGTAAACACAACGATTCCCATCAGCTGCCACCATCCGGCCTTCCCCCCCTGCTGGCGTTCTGACTGTAGTTTGGTTCTGGTGTGGTTCTGGAGCCTGGCTGCCAGATCTCAGCTGAGCGTTGAGCAGGAGGTTAAAGGAGTAGTGCAGAATGTGTGGTCATTTGGCCTCAGGGTTGTCTTTAAAGGAGAGCCAGACCCCAGCGCCACTAGATTGGTCTGCATTAGAGGACTCTCCCTAGAGGTTAAACGGTTAAACACGGGCTACTGCATGGATATCCTCTGATTGGCTGATAGGGTTACCACCCGATCACCTGCTGATGAAGTGTTGATGCGACCCACCTGAAGGGGTGTTTACAGGGCGCCGTTCTGGGACCCTGCTGCCCCAGAATGAACAAACCCTGGGAGCAAACCCTTTTTGTAAAGGCTGTCAGGATCTTCAGGCCTGTCCACCGCTCTGAGGACAGGAGACCACAAGAACATCTGAGGAACACCCCGAACATGAGTGGGTGGAGGAGGAGGTGGGGGAAGAAGAGCAGGTGAGGGGAGAGGTTTCTCACTCCTCCTCTTCCTCCTCTTCTCAGGCATCTCTGTGGCGACATGGGTTATATGATCCCTAATTAGAGAGGCTCATCCACCTGGCTCTCCCCCCAGCTCCTCCCCTCTCCAGCTCCTCCCCTCACCAGATCCCCCGGGCACACTGGCCAGGAGAAGGTTTTGATTGGCTGCTCCAGCTGTCCCACCTCCTGGGGTGTGAGAGGAGGATTTGTCTTGGTCTTGTGGTTTCAGCACCACCTCCTCCTCCACACCAGCCTGAGAGGATGATAAAGCATCAGATTAACCGCGGTTCTCTGTTCTGGAACCAGAGAAGATAAATGACTCTATTCACACTGGGAGCGGCCAGGAAATACACGTCTTGAGTATGAAGCAGAATCTATGGTCCCTGTGCCGCATCGTTCATGGTGTGTGCAGACAGTCTGCGCGCAGCTCTGGCCCCGGTGACGGCTGTGACAACGCCCTTCTTGGTTCATGTCGGCTCGTGCGGTTCACGCACGGTGACTATGAGTGAGGTTTTAGGTGCTCTTATTCCCATGTGTGAAGAGTACCCCCAAGAGCAGAAGAAGAAGATTAGACCATTTCAAATGGTTTGGAAAGCTTTGTCACGCCCTCTGACACCTAGAAACAGGTTCCCCAACACAATATCGTAACGATGATCTTAATATCGGTGGCACCAGGTATTCCTACCTCAAGGCTGTAGTGACTTTTTAAGCATTTTATGGCATGTTTATGTTTCTTATGATGCTTATTGGTAAAACAAACAAAGACTGGTCGCTCTCTCCTAGCTAGTGGACATATTTCTTTTCAGTCGAAAATCAAATGAAGGTTAAAGTGTGACTTGAGTAAGTGCATCGTTAAAGACTTTTACGAGTTTGTTTTTTAAAACCAATGGATAATAGTTTTCTTCATACTAATCGTGTGTGTTGTTGTTGGGTGAGCTGGCCAGCCTGTTATATTATAACTGGTATTGTTCACAGTCCTCGGGGGAAGAGTGTAAACCAAGCCCTCCCTGAAGTAGATCAGAACCATGTGGTCTACGAGCCCATGGCAGAACCCTTTACACCTAGATCTTCAGAAACCTTTTACATCTAGGCCCAGCAGAACCCTTTACATTTAGGCCCAGCAGAACCCTTAATATCTGGACCTTCAGAACCCTTTACATCTGGACCCAGCAGAACCCTTTACATCTGGACCTTCAGAACCCTTTACATCTGGACCCAGCAGAACCCTTTACATCTGGACCTTCAGAACCTCATCCGACCATAAGACGTACAGCAGTCCGCTCAGCAGAGTCTTGTTAACGTGTTTCCATTCTGCTGCTGCTACACCACTCCGGCCTGAATCAGTGGCTCCGCCGGGGGCCAGGGGCACGCACGGCCAGGGGCGTGCACGGCGGCATGTAGTGGCACGTGTTCGAGAACTCTGTTCTCCTCCACCCCTCCATCGCTTTCTCACTCACCATTGTCCCAGGCAGGGGGTGTGGTCTCTCCTGGTGGGGGCGTGCATTAATGCCAGGAGGCGTGGTGCCTTGGCAGACTGCAGGACCTCCCACGACCCCACAGAATGAACACAGAACACGACCAGCCACGTGTAGGCATGGTGTGTGTTTGTGTGTGTGTGTGTGTGTGTGTGTGTGTGTGTGTGTGTGTGTGTGTGTGTGTAATTGGCCTGTTCAAGACACACACACACAAACACACACACGCATAAACACACACACATGCACAAACACAGTTTGCACAACCGGTGACACACGTGCATTTGTGAAAAAGCAGAAACATGGGTGGTCACACACACGTGCACACATGTCACAGACGATAGAGAACACAGTCTTACACAGAGAGAGAGAGAGAGAGAGAGAGAGAGAGAGAGAGAGAGAGAGAGAGAGAGAGAGAGAGAGAGAGAGAGAGAGAGGGGAGAGAGAGAGAGAGAGAGAGAGAGAGAGAGAGGGGTACAGAGAGAGAGAGAGAGAGAGAGAGGTACACAGAGAGAGAGGTACACAGAGAGAGAGAGAGAGAGAGAGAGAGAGAGAGAGAGAGAGGGAGAGAGAGAGAGAGAGAGAGAGAGAGAGAGAGAGAGAGAGAGAGAGAGAGAGAGAGAGAGAGAGAGAGAGAGAGAGAGAGAGAGAGAGAGAGGGGTACAGAGAGAGAGAGAGAGAAAGAGAGAGAGAGAGAGAGAGAGAGAGAGAGAGAGAGAGGTACAGAGAGGGAGAGAGAGGGACAGAGAGAGAGAGAGAGAGAGAGAGAGAGAGGTACAGAGAG